>ONZH01002354.1:0-27135 GCA_900303285.1 Rhinella marina | reverse complement strand
TCCACTACATTCACCCAGTGTGCCGTCAAAGAATGTATCGTCCCTGGCCGCAAGCGCTTGTCCACGAGTCGGTGGTCAAGTGGACCTTTGCGCTGACTGCGTACCTCAGGGCCCGCCTGATGTTACGCGACACGTGCTGGTGCAGGGCGGGGACGGCACTCCGGGAAAAGTAGTGGCGGCTGGGGACGGAATAGCGAGGTGCGGCAGCCGCCATCAGGTCGCGGAAGGCCTGCGTCTCCACAAGCCTAAACGGCAACATCTCCAGGGCCAGCAGTTTGGAGATGTGGCAGTTTAAGGCTTGGGCTTGGGGGTGATTCGAGGCGTACTTCCGCCTGCGGTCGAACGCCTGCGAGATGGACAGTTGTTGGGACGAGGAGTGTGAAGGTGCAGGCGAAGGGGCGGGGGAAGGGGAGGCTGAAGGAGAAGGCCCCAAAGTAGCCGAGGCAGATGTGGAGGTGTCCTGGCTGGAGGTCTGGACCGCAGTGGCAGCACACAACAAAGGGGAAGAGGCAGTGGCAGGAAGACCTTGCACAGGTTGTATTGCGTTTGCTCTCTCCCACTCAGCCCCAGTGCTTGACTTCAAGTGACGCCGCATGCCTGAGGTGGTCAGATTGCTCTTCTCAGAGCCCCTACTCAGTTTTGAGTGGCAGAGTGTGCAAACCGCGCTCAGTTTGTCATCCGCACAAACATTAAAATATCTCCACACCACAGAAGTACGAGGCCTCGATGGGGGAGCTTCGCGCGACTGCCCGCTGCCGGGAACAGCTTCGGCCCTGCTGGCTGTGGCCTCACTTCTCTGTCTGGACTGTCCTCTGCCTGTGGAACATCCCTCTGCCTGTGGACATCCCTCTGCCTGTGGACATCCCTCCTGCTCTTGCTGCCTTTTTCGGTGCTGCGCAGACCACCCACCTCTCCACTGCTTTCCTCGCTGGACATCACCCCTGGCCAAGTGGGGTCGGTCATTTCGTCATCCACCACCTCCTCTTCCTCACTCTGCTCCTCCTCCTGCCCACTCGACATTCCAACAGCCTCCCCTTGATGGCAACTGCGTCTCATCATCATCATCGCTCATGATAACAGATGCTGGCTCAGGGTCCACATCAGCAGGAGATGGCGAAAACTCAAGTGTTTGGGCATCACTACAAACAAATTCCTCTGCTAGCTCCTGGGATTCTTCCGGCACATCTGAAAAAGGACCCGAAAAGAGCTCCTGGGAGGGGTCAAGGGTGGGATGACTCTGTTGGCCAGGTGTGGAGGAAGGAGGGTCAGAGTGAGACTGTGTGGATGACTGGCTGGTGGACAACTGTGTGGAAGCGCTATCGGCTATCCATTGCACCACCTGTTCAACCTGCTCAGGCCTCAACAGCGGTGTAACCCGCCCCCTGCTTAACTGTCCAACAGCATTTCCCCCAACAGCATTTCCGCGCCCCCGTCCTCGTCCACGTCCTATTCCGCTAGCCCCCCTCCGCATTTTATTTTTTTTTGGTTACAATATTTTGCCTTCACAGCCGTGAAATTAGTTGGCAAGAGAACGCACAGTACAGTTGCCAATTATAAGGCCTATATATTGTATATTTCAAGGTACACAGCCGTGTACTAAGTGATCAGACGGTGTGTATGAACACCAGGTATGAGAAATTACTTTGCAAGAGAACGCACAGTACAGTTGCCATTATAAGGCCTATATATTGTATATTCAAGGTACACAGCCGTTGTACTAAGTGATCAGACGGTGTGTATGGAACACCAGGTTTGAGAAATTACTTTGCAAGAGAACGCACAGTACAGTTGCCAATTATAAGGCCTATATATTGTATATTTCAAGGTACACAGCCGTGTACTAAGTGATCAGACGGTGTGTATGAACACCAGGTATGAGAAATTACTTTGCAAGAGAACGCACAGTACAGTTGCCAATTATAATGCCTATATATTGTATATTTCAAGGTACACAAGCCGTGTACTAAGTGATCAGACGGTGTGTATGAAACACCAGGTATGAGAAATTACTTTGCAAGAGAACGCACAGTACAGTTGCCAATTATAAGGCCTATATATTGTATATTTCAAGGTACACAGCCGTTGTACTAAGTGACAGACGGTGTGTATGAACACCAGGTATGAGAAATTACTTTGCAAGAGAACGCACAGTACAGTTGCCAATTATAATGCCTATATATTGTATATTTCAAGGTACACAGCCGTGTACTAAGTGATCAGACAGTGTGTATGAACACCAGGTATGAGAAATTTACTTTGCAAGAGAACGCACAGTACAGTTGCCAATTATAATGCCTATATATTGTATATTTCAAGGTACACAGCCGTGTACTAAGTGATCAGACCGGTGTGTATGAACACCAGGTATGAGAAATTACTTTGCAAGAGAACGCACAGTACCAGTTGCCAATTATAAGGCCTATATATTGTATATTTCAAGGTACACAGCCGTGTACTAAGTGATCAGACGGTGTGTATGAACACCAGGTATGAGAAATTACTTTGCAAGAGAACGCACAGTACAGTTGCCAATTATAAGGCCTATATGTTGTATATTTCAAGGTACACAGCCGTGTACTAAGTGATCAGACGGTGTGTATGAACACCAGGTTTGAGAAATTACTTTGCAAGGAGAACGCACAGTACAGTTACCAATTATAATGCCTATATATTGTATATTTCAAGGTACACAGCCGTGTACTAAGTGATCAGACGGTGTGTATGAACACCAGGTATGAGAAATTACTTTGCAAGAGAGCGCACTGTACAGTTGCCAATTATAAGGCCTATATATTGTATATTTTCAAGGTACACAGCCGTGTACTAAGTGATCAGACGGTGTGTATGAACACCAGGTTTGAGAAATTACTTTGCAAGAGAACGCACAGTACAGTTGCCAATTATAAGGCCTATATATTGTATATTCAAGGTACACAGCCGTGTACTAAGTAATCAGACGGTGTGTATGAACACCAGGTATGAGAATTACTTTGCAAGAGAAACGCACAGTAACAGTTGCCAATTATAATGCCTATATATTGTATATTTCAAGGTACACAGCCGTGTACTAAGTGATCAGACGGTGTGTATGAACACCAGGTATGAGAATTACTTTGCAAGAGAACGCACAGTACAGTTGCCAATTATAAGGCCTATATATTGTATATTTCAAGGTACACAGCCGTGTACTAACTGATCAGACGGTGTGTATGAACACCAGGTATGAGAAATTACTTTGCAAGAGAACGCACAGTACAGTTGCCAATTATAAGGCCTATATATTGTATATTTCAAGGTACACAGCCGTGTACTAACTGAATCAGACGGTGTGTATGAACACCAGGTATGAGAAATTACTTTGCCAAGAGAACGCACTGTACAGTTGCCAATTATAAGGCCTATATATTTTATAGTTCAAGGTACACAGCAGTAGTGCAAATATAGTTTGGTATGTAGCAGAGCACCTAATACACCACTAATGCCTCTCTCTGTCCCTACTCCAGCAGCTATCCCTGAATACGGCAGCCGTTCTCTGTAAAGTGTATATTGTAGTAAAGCTATCACTGTACTGCACTATAGTAGCCCTGATAAGGGCTTTTAATCACGCTCCTGCCTGTCCAACAGCTAAAACCTGTCTCTCCCTTCTCCAGCCTCTGTCCCTGACTAAGTTCACGCAGCATATGCGAACGAGCAGGAAGAGCTGAGTTTTAATATTCGAGGTCACATGGTTTTTCCAGCCAATGCATGTAGACGCCGTTTTCGCGCTGCCAGCGTGCTCAGCGTGCCTGTCATACCCCTCCTGCATGGTGATTGGTGGAAAAAGAGCGCCAGGGAAGGTGGGAGGGGAAACGAATTCTAAGTGCGCCATCGCCGTTTTACTCGAAAGAAATCGAGCACGCCGAATATCGTAGTATTCGAATACCAGCTCGATCGAACACTACTCGCTCATCTCTACTCCTAATGTTTTTGAGGGTCACCAGCAGGCCATTGATCATAATTTTTCAAGGGCGTGTATGATGCCCTCTTTTATATGTAATAAAGGGGGTTTTGGAGTGCCTGTTCCTTGTAATTTTTGGCAGCCCTTTCACTTAGTGCATGGGCTTTATGAGTATAGGAGTCCCACGACATGAACAATTGTACCACAATGTTGGTCCTCCATTATGTGCTATACAGATTGTATCGGAGTGCCTCATCCGTGTAATTTTTGGCAGCCCTTGCACTTTATATACAAGTAAATATACAGGGAAGAATGTTTCCTAACAATTTTTCCTCTAAAATCAATATTAGCTTCGGTTTTGTGCGTATTATTGTCATTCTGTAAAAGTGGCGTATTACTCGGACAACATCGTTCCCTAAAGGGACTTGGGTGTCCAAGATGCATCCACCATTTCAGTGGTTTTTCCATCAATTTCTGACCTTTATCTATGAACCAGACACCCTCCCCTCTTCTGAGTAGGGGGTGCCTGGTTTAATGATTTGGTTCTCTAATTGTTTTTCATTGTGCTCGGTTGCTCTGTAGAGCACTCGAGCATCCCAAAGTGCTCTACTCGAGCACCAGAGCACTCGAGCACTTTGGTGCTCGATCAACACTACTTCTGATACTTCCTGGCGGTGTCTGGCAGATCAGGGTTCCTTTTTCCATATATGGTGGAGTTGTCCTTTGATACTGTACTGGTGGTCAAAAATCATCCAACACAGCAACAGGAGCTGTAGTTCCATATTCACTCTCTTGGGACTCCCCCCTCCAACTCCTCACCTAAAGTACTTCATTTAAACCACTTATGATTGTTGCCTGCCTTCTTATACAGACATATTGGCAGTCCCCTGAGTTGCTTTCTGTAGATCACTAGTTGCAAAATATTGATCAAGCCTGGAAGACTTTCAGACAATTCTGATGCTCTCCAGCTTAATTATTATTGGTATATTGGATCTTATGGTTCAGTGACTACATTTATGTGGGAATATCCCTAGTCTCTTTCCACCATAACTGTTGACATTTATATGAACAAGCATTTTACCTATATGATTACTTTGCTAATCTGGGGATTGGTTTCTTGGATATTCTGATTGCTACTTTTGCCGATCTGTATTTCTTAATATATCAATCAGTTTTAAAACTAAAGAACTAAAATAAAAAAAATCCTGTCAGAAAATGCTTTTAATTTGCAAAGTGGCAATATCTAAAGAATAATTTTAGATATTACTGATAGCAGAAAACCATCTCATTGTCTTTGTATTTTTTGAGCATTACTTTTTCTGTATGATTCCTATTTATTACCTAAAATATTAAAATATCCATTTCTGTGACATCATGTAGTCTTATTCAATAAACTGTAATGCTTCTTAAATGAGATACATATGTATCCAATTTATTTTAATTCATCTGTTCTCAGACTTGGCTTTTTTTTTAGATTTTTTAGTATAATAATTAATCTCATGAATGCAAAGAGCTCTCAAGGGTATTTTTCATATTGGATATATAGTGTGTAAAAATTGTGATGATGCTAAGCAAGGGAAACAATTGGAGGATAATAGGCAAGTACATTTCTTTTCATTCGTGTTGAGCAAAGCATCCAAAGTAGAATTACAATTTTAGGAAATATTCATAAAACAAAGCCGAATTTCCTCATGCTTTGTGGTAGCAAATCATTTTCCTAAAATGGCACTTAGAGTTGTCTTAGAAAGAATGGGGAAAAAAACTCATCCACTTTGGTGTCGTCACCACGTGATTACACTGGGAGCACGCAGTGCTCAGTGCAGGTTTTTCGGTAGATCTTTTTCAGTCCACAGAGGAGTGGACTGCATCTGCGTGAACAAGTGGATGAGGTGAGTGATTTTCTTTTTTTTTAATTCAAAAGGCCATATTACACTAGCGTATTTCCGTTTTTAACAGCTGTTAGATGGGTGCACTTCTGTCTAAGAGGCCGTTAAAAATAGCCCCATTGATTTATACCATAGGCTGATTAGGGTTTTAACGTAGCAATTCATGACAAATTAATTTGTACAGTAGCAAATCAAATTTCTTGTCAAACGTCGGCAAAGCTACCGAATCAAATTTTTCAAAACTTAAATGCATTTTATGGGAATTTTATGTGATAGACCAATATAAAGTAGCAAGTATGTGTAAAGTAAAAAGAAAATGATACCTGGTTCTCAAGATTTTTAATAAATAAAAATCTGAAAAGTGTGGTGTCCATTTGTATTCAGCCCCCTGTACTCTAATTTCTCTAAATAAAATCCACTGTGACCAATTTCCTTCAGAAGTCATCTAATTATTAAATAGAGTAATCTATTCTCAGTATAAATACAGCTCTTCTGAGAAGGCCTCAGAGGTTTGTTACCTAACAATACTGATCAAACATCATCATGAAAACCAAGGAACACACAAGACAGGTCAGGGATAAAGTTGTGGAGAAAGCTGGGTTAGGTTATAAAAAAGTATCCCAAGCTCTAAAGATCTCACGGATCACTGTTCAATCCGTCTAAAGGACTTTGAGAAACAAGATTCTCTGGTCTGGAGAAAACCAGGCACTGTCCAATGCTGTGGGGATGTTTTCAGTGGCTGTGCAGGGAGACTGGTCAGATCTGAGGGAAAGCTGAATGCAGCAAAGTACAGAGATATTGTTATTCAAACCTGAACCAGAGTGCTGTGGACCTCAAACTGGGCTGAAGGTTGACCTTTTTTTCTTTTAATGTTCATTTAAAAAAAATTTTTTTTACATTTTTAATCTTTCTAGTATAATAGTTTGAAATACTTGTGTACAGAATTCAATCCATTTTTATCGGTGCATTATGCAAAGAGATATCTCACAAGGAAAGACAACAGTGTCACTAGTGCCACCTTGCGAATGTGGATCCCTATGAGTCAAAATGCAACCTTTTAATAAGCCTTGGGATATCATAATGAAAATAGCTAAGCCAAATATCCATCCGCAGACATCTGTTTTGGGGTGCTTATCCCTCATCAGTATAGAGTAGGATTCTGGCTAGCTGAATGTAATGCCATGGATGCAGCTTTGGTAGGGTTCTGGATCTTCTTAAAGAGACCAACCCTCATATACAAAGAGACCCATCTTGATAACTACATCTTGTGGCAGTGGTTCTCCATTAGTCTAACCTGACTTTTTAATAAGCCTTGAGATAAGACAATGATAAATAACCAAATCAAATATCCATCCATTGCTGTTCCAGGACACTACACCCTCATCAGTACAGTTAGGTCCAGGAATATTTTATAAAACCTTTAGACCAAGCAATCGTAGTTATGAGGGATGACACTAGGAGGATAAAGTGAGTTGTAGTTGATTGTGGAATTGCATAGATTTAAATGGCTGAAGCCAACTACTGTGCTTGGGAAAGGTTAAAAATTCCTGTCATTATAGCTATTTCTCCTTACTTGTCCTATGAATAAGTAGACAATAGGTATTGGTGGCTCACCAGATTGAATATGGCGGATTAGGGGTGCTGCGAATCACTTTGGTTATACCCTTACCAATAAAAGAAATACGTATATAAATAAATGTTGTGATGAGCACACTCAACATCCAGTTCCTTTTTTAAAAAAAATTTTTTATTAAACAAATATTATGGATATAAAATAGGAATATTTTAATTTTATTTTATACTGGTGGGTATAGACAGTTTTTTAAGGTTTACCAATATTTTAAAACAGCGCTGGTAAGCGTAGACAAAAATAAAAATAAAAAATAAAAAATAAAAAATAAAAAAATGGAATAAAAATAGTAAATTGCAAAAATTATATATAAAAAGTGCAATATGGAGATAAAAATAATGCAATGTGAAGATAAAAATAATAATAGATAGAAGGTGCCCAAAATAGTTCTGTTCGGTCTATTAGGGGAATGTGTCCAGCCTGTTTCTTCAATGGATGTGGTCCATAGGAGTGTTTATGGGATAGGTAGTCCCATCCACTCAAGTTCTCACTTAATAAATAAAGGCTTGTGATGTTAGACCAATTTCTTATTGTGGTATTGTATCATATCCAAATGGAAATAAATGGTATACACTATGTTCAGTGTTGTTCAATATATTTTATATCCATAATATTTGTTTAATAAAAATTTTTTTTAAAAAAAGGACCTGGATGTTGAGTGTCCTATGAATAAACCTTTTATCCATTATGCTGCCTACAGAAGAGAGGAACCAACTAAAACCGTTATGTAAGTTTAGCTTTAATGCATGTATGCAAATGCACATACACAATGCAAACAACATTTCATTGAACAGATATCTACAAAAATTGTATATTATTGGGTCATTATAAGCAAGTGAGTATAATGACTTCTTGAGTGATGAAAACGGGTGATGGTTCAGATGACAGTATGAACAAACTTTAGGGGAGAATCTCACATCAGAAAATTTGGGGCACGATGCTCAACCAAAGGCAAACACCGACCAAAGCCCTCTACCTGTATGATACAACACAGACAAATAAGTGCCTTAAAATAATCAAAGTTTATTTAGTACATATTATATTAAAAAATACATATAAACAATTAATACATATATGGCGGTGGATGGAAGTCCCCAGCGGGACTGGAGGGCTCATGGTTGGTAGGCACGCTTTGTAGTATTATGTATTGATATACTGTATGTTTGTCCCTGTAGGTTGACTATGCACTGGCACTCTGAATATATACCTATGATATGACCAAGGGGCATTATATATATTATATTATATATACTGTGATTGATGTACTCTAGGAATTGAGCTGTGCCACCCTGAGCACTTGGCGATTGACTTAGTGGTGTACCCGCTGGGGACTTCCATCCACCGCCATATATGTATTAATTGTTTATATGTATTTTTTAATATAATATGTACTAAATAAATTTTGATTATTTTAAGGCACTTATTTGTCTGTGTTGTATCAAACTTTAGGGGAGGTTTATTAAAACAGATAGTTTCTACACCGGTCTTGATATCCCCTGTAAAGATGAGTGAATTGAAGTTGACGAAGTGGAATTCGATCCGAATTTGAGGAAAAATCTGATTAGGCCCGAAGCCGAATTTCCTCATGCTTCGTGTTAACTAATCGTATTTTTTCCTAAAATGGCTGCTGCACGTGTTAGGGCATGAAACAAAAACTCTGGGAACGAGGGAGCACCCATAATGCCATGCATGCAGCCAATTAGCAGCCAGCCATCCCCTGTGAAATAGCCTTAGCCATCTTGGATTCAGCCATTTTCCAGTGTACTTAGTGCAGGGAGAGATGTCAACAGGCGCTAGGGACAGTGCTAGGAAAGACTTTATTCAGCAAAAAAAACATGATTTAGAAGTTCAGGGAAAGATTATTCAAGGTGTAGGGAAAGCATAGGGAGGCATCATCTACACTATAAAAGAAGAACAGGGTGCAATAGGGGAGTGTACAGCCTGGGTAATAGGAGTTATTCTATTACACCTTGATGAGCTAACTGGGGATCCAAATTGCTGTTATACTGCTGCTTTTAGGTTTGCACTATATGATAGCTCAGTAATTCCAGCAAACCTTGCTTGTCATTGGTAGTGTAAAAGCTGTGTGATACAGTAATTTACAGGGTGTATTAATAGGAAAGATATGTCGTCCTATTAGCTGTTCTGTGGTGAATTTACAATGCTCTACATTTTTTGGGGGTGTATTAATAGCAAAAAAATACATACTTTTTGCTGTTCTGCAGTGAAGTTACATTGTACTACAGCCATGTACGGGGTGTATTAATAGTAAATATATGTTCGTCCTATTAGCTGTTCTGCAGTGAATTTACATTGTTCTACAGGTTTTTTTTGGTGTATTAATAGGAAAAAAATATGTCTTATTTGCCGTTCTACTGTGAAGTTACATTGTACAACGGGGTGTATTAATAGGAAATATACGTACGTTCTACTAACCGTTCTGCAGTGAATTTACTTTGCTATAAATCCATTTACAAGGTGTATTAATAGGAAATATACATACATCCTATTAGCTGTTCTGTGATGAAGTTAGATTGTACTAAAGCCTTTTTTGGACGGTATTAATTTACTTTTAATTTAATTTAATTCTTTTATTTTACAGTATTTCAGACAGACAAGTGACAGGCCCTTAAAAGGGAACAGACAGTGGCCAAAATGTTTCTGTTGCAGGCAGAAGTAGAAGCAGAAGAAGGGGGTGGCAGCAAGAGGCACAGCGAGAGGCCTGAGCTCCCAGTGTCATCTAGCGGTTTTGTCTTGACCAGCAACAAAGTGGTGGTTGAGTGGTTGACTCAATCTGTAACTTCATCGCAAGTGACATGAGACACCCCCAACCAGGAGTTGGTGGGTTCCTCTGACACGACACTTAGTTGGCATGGCCAGGAGCAGGCCCTGTGCCTCCAACTGTCCTCAACCTGCCTCTGTCATTTTCTGTTCCCTCACAGCGAGAAGAATTATATGCCGTAGGCACGGTTCCACTTTTCAGCTAGGACGTGCTACTACAGAACAGTCAGCAGCTACTGCCCACCCAAGATCTAGAGGAGATATCCGCCACTTCCTCCAGAAGGTGAGAAAGTAGTGATGATGAAAGAAGAGTAGGAGCAGATGTTGTGAGCGGTCAGGCTCCTGGCCCTGAGAACATTGAGGGAGACATCAGTGACGTGCAGACAGTAGTGGATGATGATAATGTAGCCGATCGCACTGGGGAGCCGGGTAAAGAAGGAGTTTCATCATCATCAGGAGAAGAGGGTGGCAGCTTGTGCGTAAGGCATTGGCTGAGCCAGCAAGTTGGTTGAGTGGCCATGAGTCAGCAGGCTGGCAACAGTAGGAGGTTGGGAGCAAAACATGCCCGGGGTAGACCATCCGTTTCTCAGGAGCCTACCTGCCCAGAAAGTAGCAGTGCAGGGGTTCACGAAGGCAGCGGTAGCAGATGGGGGGGGGAATGCCATTCTTGATGGTGTGCACATATGGCCCAATGCATGCTCAGTTGCTTGTGTAGTGATTTGTCACCATTCGGCAGAGTGATGACTACTGGCTCTCCAACTAGTAGCTTCAGCTACTATTCTGATGCTCCCACCCGCCTGATGCCACACACCTGCTGCCAGGTGCTCCTACTGCCACCCACCATCTTCAGCTGGTATTGGCATTGCCCCCCACCTCCCCACTTGCTACCAATCCAGAATGTATTTTTTTTCCACCCGGTGAGAGGGAGGACAAACTGAACTACTATCGAGGCATCCTATGTAGTCAGTTGGCCACTGCCTATGTGCGCCATTACACCTCCTCACTCAGGGCCCCCTGCGCTCACGTTCCACTGCCATGGCTGCTGGGGTGGGTGTGGGGGCAGGAGCAGTACCAGCTCCATCAGCAGCAACTTTCTGTAAGTCTAGAGTCGCTGATGAGCAGTTTTCATCACCCGCCTACAGAAGAAACTACTCACCAACAGCAGCAGCTAGACATAGAGCAGAACCTGAACCATTAGGTTGTGGCATATTTGCACCCTGCCACCCCACATTGAAAATCCCTTGGACTACTGGGTAGCCAAACTGTGGCAGCAACTGGCCGACTTTGCCCTGGACAAGCTTTCCTGCCCAGCCAGCAGTATAGTATCAGAGCAGGTGTTTAGTTTGGCGGGGGCCATAGTTACCCCAAGGAGAACTTGCCAAAATGTGGAGAAACTGACCTTTGTAAAGATGAACCAGACGTGGATCAACCAGGATTTCCACACACCAGTGCCTAATTCATCAGACTAGATCATCCATAGTGCCACACCTAAACTTTGTCAAAAGAGACCTGTTTTTTTCTGGTTACTTGCTTCAGCTACTATTCTGATGCTCCCACCCGCCTGATTCCACACACATGCTGCCAGGTGCTCCTACTGCCACCCACCATCTTCAGCTGGTATTGGTATTGCCCCCACCTCCCCACTGTGTCACTGGGCCACTCTGTGGTCTCCTCATACTACTGCCACCTCACCACTCTGTGGTCTTCTCATGCTGCTGCTACCTCACCACTGTGTCACTGGGCCACTCTGTGGACTTATCATGCTGTTCCCTTCCTCCCCAATCCATCACTGGCCCACTATTTTGCCTTGATGACATCATCATTTATTTGACACTTCTTATGATCTGTCAGAAGGAAGGAAAAATGAGACACATAACAGATTCTGTCTATGTAGGAGCTGTAAGGCCTGCATGACGTGGTCACAATTTTGCATCAGAATTGACTAGTACCCAAAAGCAGTTGTGGGTACAAAACACAGAAGACATGCAAATATTCCATTCATGTGTCATCTCTGTTTTGAATCCACTCCTGTTGTTGTTCTTTTTATTATTTTGGCCTTAGCAATACTGATGGATTACTGACAATATGCTTACCATGTGAAGGCGGAAACTCAACAAACATGATCCGTTTTTAGGGGGATTATTGTTCTCACGGATCAGAAAAAAGGGCAAAATAATCTGTGATGTCAACACAAACTTAATGCTGACATCCATTCCACTCTGTCAGGGGGCCTCTACTTGTATCAGTGTTTTATAGAACAGCTTCTGTAGAAATCTATGTGGAATCAGTGAATCAGTGTAAAGGGAGTGTGCGCTCTTTCACTCTATAGTAGAATCTTTAGCCTCTGCACGGTTCTTTATACCTGGCGCTAACATTGACCTGTAAGGCTGAGTTCACTCTTGAGTTATTTGGTCAGTTCTGGCCCCATAACTGCCCAAATAAGTGTAGTGTGAAGTGTTTCTAAGAGTGATGCAAGTCATCTGCGTGTCATACTGACTAACATTATTGCTTCACTACCACAGCAGACTCCGTATGCGTTTCTGCAAGGCACAGTGTTCTACACCACTTTACAGGATATCGCCACAAGTAAGTTTGGATCAAAACAAATCTCTTTGGAAAATTCGGCTAAGCGGCCGAATGGAATTTTTGAGAAATTCGCTCATCTCTAATCCCCTTGCAATGCTTATCATAAATTAGGTGCGTCCTCCGGCAGTCCATGCACCTAAACAGAAATTCATAACAGCTCAGAGCTGCCATAGATTCCTGGCTTCAATTGCAACAGAAAACTGGTTTTAATTGAAGATAAATTTCCCTCAGTTGTTGGCCATGACCCTTTCTCACCCTTGTCATGCCCTTTTTTTTGGAAAAGTGGTGACAGCGTTGTAAAAAGAGGCACTTTTTTTTTAAGTCAAATTTTAAAAGCTACTTTTCTTGCACAAAGGAGATAATAAATTTCTTCCTGTATTTTTGTAATGCTTGACAGTGAATGAACCATGTAAGATCAGGGGAATAATTATTTTTTTTTTTATTTAATCTTCTACAACTTTTTATTCTGCTTCTTTCTACATGTTCGACCTACAATAACCTCACAAACATTATCAATCAAAGTAAATGAGATCCCATAAAAAACTATGATTAATAACCCACAAGAAAGTAGTAGGAACTATTTCATAAAACTAGTTTCCAATTTTATTGAAGAAATATAATAATTTATAAATTAACAAAATAGAATAGATAGGCTAGATGAAAAATCGATACTGGAAAATAGCTGGGGTCAGTATATTTAAACAGTCTCAAAAATGTACCAGTGCCAGTTCACTCCATGCCATCCACTCGAATTACACGAGTTATAACAAATACAGTGAAATTAGGTAAGGAGTACACAAACTATATTGGCACATGTCCACTAGGAAAAAAGCAGCTAAACTACATAGGAAATAACATGTGCCCATAAAGGTAAAGGGAGTCATTTATTAAACAGAAATGTGCCTTTGCGTTGCAATCTACAACTTTTCCCTGTTCATGCCAGTTGTAAAAAAGTGAACGTGACGTGAAAGCATTTACGATTTTCTATGGCTCTTTAAGGCCTCATGCGCACAAACTTATTTTCTTTCCGTGTCTATTCTGTTTTTTTTGTGGACTGTATAGGGAATCATTCATTTCAATGGGTCCGCAAAAAAAAAACACAGAAGTTACTGTATTCACTGAGGAAAATAAACTGTCAGATGAAATGCAGAATATAAAAGTAAATTCCCCATTAAAAGTGCCCTGTCTGACCCAGGAAGAAGTAGAGCTGCGTCTTAAAAAGATTAAAATAGACAAATCGCCAGGACCGGATGGCATACACCCCCGTATCCTAAGAGAATTAAGTAATGTCATCGCCAGACCCTTATTTCTGATATTTAAGGACTCTATACTGACAGGGAGTGTTCCACAGGATTGGCGCATAGCAAATGTGGTGCCAATATTCAAAAAGGGTCCAAAAACAGAGCCCGGGAACTATAGGCCGGTAAGTTTAACATCTGTCGTGGGTAAACTGTTTGATGGTTTTCTAAGAGATGCTATCTTGGAGTACCTCAATGAAAATAAGCAAATTACTCCATATCAGCATGGCTTCATGAGGGATCGGTCATGTCAAACCAATTTAATCAGTTTCTATGAGGAGGTAAGTTCTAGACTGGACCACAGCGAATAAATGGATGTTGCATATCTGGACTTCTCCAAAGCATTTGACACTGTACCACACAAAAGGTTAGTATATAAAATAAGAATGCTTGGCCTGGGAGAAAATGTCTGTATGTGGGTAAGTAACTGGCTCAGTGATAGAAAACAGAGGGTGGTTATTAATGGTACATACTCAGACTGGGTCACTGTAACTAGTGGGGTACCACAGGGGTCAGTATTGGGCCCCTATTCTCTTCAATATATTTATTAATGATCTTGTAGAAGGCTTGCACAGTAATGTGTAAAGTAATTTACACAGAAGAGGACACTACACTGCTACAGATGGATCTGGATAGACTGGAGGCTTGGGCAGAGAAGTGGCAGATGACGTTTAACACTGACAAATGTAAAGTTATGCATATGGGAAGGAATAATGCAAGTCACCAGTACATACTAAATGGTAAAATATTGGGTAACTCTGACATGGAAAAGGACCTAGGAATTTTAGTGAACAGCAAACTAAGCTGCAGAAGACAGTGTCAGACAGCTGCTGCCAAGGCCAATAAGATAATGGGTTGCATCAAAAGAGGCATAGATGCCCGTGATGAGAACATAGTCCTGCCACTTTACAAATCACTAGTCAGACCACACATGGAGTACTGTGTACATTTCTGGGCTCCTGTGAATAAGGCAGACATAGCAAAGCTGGAGAGGGTTCAGAGGAGGGCAACTAAAGTAATAACTGGAATGGGTGGACTACAGTACCCAGAAAGATTATCAAAATTAGGCTTATTCACTTTAGAAAAAAGACGACTGAGGGGAGATCTAATAACCATGTATAAATATATCAGGGGTCAGCACAGAGATCTCTCCCATCATCTATTTATCCCCAGGACTGTGACGAGGGGGACATCCTCTGCGTCTGGAGGAAAGAAGGTTTGTACACAAACATAGAAGAGGATTCTTTACGGTAAGAGCAGTGAGACTATGGAACTCTCTGCCTGAGGAGGTGGTGATGGTAAGTTCACTAAAAGAGTTCAAGAGGGGCCTGGATGTATTTTTGGAGGGTAATAATATTACAGGTTATAGTTACTAGAGAGGGGTCGTTGATCCAGGGAGTAATTCTGATTGCCTGATTGGAGTCGGGAAGGAAATATTTTTTTCCCTAAAGTGGGGAAAATTGGCTTCTACCTCACAGGGGTTTTTTGCCTTCCTCTGGATCAACTTATAGGAAAACAGGCTGAACTGGATGGACAGATGTCTTTTTTCGGCCTTATAAACTATGTTACTATGCTACTATGTTACTTTGTGTTCTGCGAAAAAATAGAACATGTCCTATTATTGTCCGCATCACGGACAAGGATATTACTGTTCTTTTAGGGGCCAGCTGTTCTGTTCTGCAAAATACAGAATGCACACGGACATCAACTGTATTTTTTGCGGATCCATTTTTTGCGGACCACAAAATACATATCGTGTGCATGAGGCCTTAGGTATAAAAAATGGCCTAAATGTAACACAGCTACGGAGCTGGCTTTCATTTAGAAGCGACAAAGTTATGTAGAGGCTGGCACCACTGAAATGGCAGTAAAAAAAATCATACTCACCTCATCCACTTGAGTGATAGGAGCCGCCATCTTGATTGTAGACCCTGTGTGACATCTCGTGCTCGGTGATCTATGCACAGTGCAAGATTTTGTGCGGGATGCTCAATCAAGATGGCCACGCTGGCCTCTTCATGCTCAAATGGATGAAGGTGAGTATTTTTTTAAGGAATAAGGACCACCTTATCCTTAGTTAGTATAATGTTTGCAGTGATATTATGTGTTTTATGGTTATATGTCATAGTGTAACATATTCCTGTGTGATTTACCTATATATACAGTGTGTATTTATGTATTTCTATCTTCTGTATTACAAGGCCAGCAGCCATGTTGGGGTAATTGATTTATGAATGAATGTAAGGCTGCATAGACAGATTCGAGCTGTGTGTCTCATTCCTAGAAAACAGCCAAACTGCTCCCCGAGAAGTAGTTAGCAAAGAGATGCTAACAAGGACGGGCCCATTTGCGGATCACACTTCAGGATCAGGATTGCAGATGCCCTGGCTCCTCTGATCAGCAGGTCAGAAATTCTAACCAGAGAATAATTTTTAGTCCTTCATAACTTGTTCAGGAGGGAGCAGGTGTCTCCAGAATCCAGCTCATCGTCTCTTGTATGATGGGGGCATCGCATGGACACCAGACATGGCGTATCAACTCGCCTTTATCTTCCTAAAAGTAGGATCTCATCCTCCAAGTGTCCTGGACGTGTCTCGTTTGATATGCTAGGACTTGGAATGATGATATATGAATTATGAAGAAGGGCTGGGGCCTGTATCTTCCCCAGGGCAACTGGGAAAATATATTTTGGATATTTTCACACATGTTCCCTAGATGGCCAGGGGGGCAGGCTGCATGTGTAATGAAGTTCAGCCCAGAGGGGATGAGTCAGAGGTGTAGGGGTGAAACCCTATCAAACCCTTGAGGAAAAATTTAATCCTTAGGATATTTGTGTGTCACAAAGTGGGAGATCCAATCAAATTGGTTTGTGCACCATTACTCTGCCCAAATCTACCGGGACTAAAGGACTTTGACCATGCAACTGCTAAGTATCAGAACTTTATATTATGTTTTCTCCTTTTTATTTTACAATTGTTTGCCATTTATGTATGTCTCTTGTTAATCATTTTTTGTAACCAAGTGCTGTCCATTTTCCATACATTAAACCTAAAAGTTTGATGGTTTGTCTTATAATCTTAAGAACTTGTTAGCTCCATGGAGAGTGTGTGTGCAGTCTGAGACTATATGTTATTGTTTCGTGAGGCTTACTACCATCTGTGTGTCTGCTTGCAAGTGGAACACTCAGAGGTGTCCTGTCGACCTTATAACGGGCAGGTGGTGGCAGCAAAAGTTCAGTGTTGCATGGGTGTGCTTGTAGGCTTCAGGTGCAGATTTATGCTCGAGTTACGGCCCGGTACAGGGCGTAACAGCATGTGAGGTGTGAGGTGAATCAGCCTGAAGGGCTTGGGCAACCTTTGCCACGTGACACAGTGGCCTGGTCTGGTCCCCGGTATGTGACACCCCTAAATGCTCTCATTTTGCATTTCAGATGTCGCGATCCACAGAATCTGAGGAGTACAATGACGGGGGATGGCACAATCGCCATTCCCCATCATTGCTACCACTACTTACAAATGAATGTAATTCTGTGAAGTAATTCATCAGAAAGTGAATTTGTTAGTGAAATTTGGTGACACAGCCAAATAAAATTTTTGTAAACATCACTCATTTCTGCCCCAAAACATTGAGCAGGCTAAGCCAGATCTGAACTGTACATTGTAGGTTCACAGTTTATGAATTTTAACATTATGGTAAGCATACGTCAACATTCAGGTAGTGATGTCATGGTGCTTTTTAGGAACAAGACACAATAGAGTGAGGAAGACCCCTGTTACCCATGCACACCCAATGCACAGCACAAAACACCCTTTTGTCCTTCATGATTAGAGTTATTTTGAAGTTAAGGCACAATATAATAGTTTGTCAAACTATTTGCATAACCACACTTATACCATATTACGTACAATTACTCCATCATCTGGTTCTGGGGAATATGTTTCTTCTTGTCAAGACTGGCATAGGACAGGATATATTCCATGGAAAAATAGGCAAAGTAGTTCTTCTAGAAGAAGGAAAGCTGTCTCCACTCTCCATATTATCACTTATTAGGGTAGTTATCATACACTATAAATGACTGTACAGCCTTCTAATAAGGTTTGTTAAAAGGTTAGACATTTACTTATGGTCAACTACCCCAATAAATGGCATTGCAGAGACAGTTTACTTTTTTATGGGAGAGATATTTTGCAAATATTTTTCCCACTGAGCATATCCAAGCCCACTCCAACTTGGCAGGCTCCACAACTAAATACTTTATTCCTCCCAGAACTACTGTAGTTTGCATGCAGAATAACATTACAAAATTTGTCTATATAGTAAAGCCAATCATTGCATTCTGTAGTGAGCATGTACCATTTTTTTAAACAGAACTGTGCTGATAAGACAATCCTTTTTCTAAATGAGCTCCAAGATGTTAGTTCTTAGAGCTTCACTTCTCCTTTACAGTGAGACACGTTACAATCAGTGGCTATGGACCCACTATGTCAAATAAACAGTTTGACTTTGGGCTTATCCTAAAAGTGTTATCATGGCAGTTCCCTTGTATTCACCCTTTAACCCCTATAAACAGGGATCTTGACTTAGCTGCAGGGGATCCACCAGGCCACTACATCCTGGAGTAGTTTGGGTGTGATTGCCATCTGACACACTGTGGTGAAGAGACACCGGTACATAGCACCGAAGGGACAAGCAAACTCATAGTCAGTAATCGGCCAAGGTCAGTGTAGACAGAGTACGTGCAAATTCGAAAAACAGGTCTGAGGTCAGATCAGATAACAGAGTCAAAAATGTAATTAGGCACAGGTCATTTCAGGCAACAGAGGATCAGAATCCAGGTGTAAGGAAAAAGTTGATACATGGACAGACAAGTCGATACAGCACACTTTAGCAGGAAATAGCAGACTAGTGAATCTTGCTAAGGCAGATAATAAGACAAACAGCACGGTATATATAGCAGAGATGATTAACACGTTAGAAGCAGCCTAGCAGCTGCACTCGGAACCAAAGGAGGATTAACCCTTGCAACACTGCAGAATGAAGTGAGGTTCAATGAAGATTATCTCCAATAAACACACAGGACACAGTCGCCTGGACCTGCTGCTGGAGTGCTAGACTAGCGACACACACAGGATGAGTGTAGCGTCAACAGTGCCCACCCAAAGTAGCGGGGCAGCAACAGGCACAGGCCACAGATTTTTATTCTATTCTTCTATCAGTTAAATGAACATAATCATTGCATATTCTCACCATTCTCTTCCAGAGACAGCATGGAGGTGGAAATCATGAATCAGACCACAATTCTAACATTTTACATGGCGGGATTAACCACAGACCACTTTATTCAAATGTTACTTTTTGTACTGTTTTTGATCATTTATATGTGCTCTTTTGTATGCAATCTTTGTATGATATTATTGATAAGAATGGTGCACCATCTTCATTCACCCATGTATTTTTTCTTAAGTAATTTATCTTTTGTTGACTTATGTTTTTCTTCAAGTATTACGCCAAGAATGTTGGCAGATTTTACTTCCAAGACAAAGTCAATTCCCTCCATTGCATGTGCTACTCAAATGTTTTGCTTTTCCCTCTTTGCAGCCTCTGAGAGTCTGTTGGTATCAGCAATGGCATATGACCGTTATGTTGCAATATGCCAACCCCTGGTCTATCACAGTATTATGAACAAGACTATGTGTTGGCGCTTGGCATTGGGAGCTTATGCTTGTAGTTTTCTTGCATCTGTTACTATCACTTTACTTGTATTTCCACTTTGTGGTTCTTCTACAATCATCAATCATTTTTATTGCGATATCCCCCCACTTCTGAAACTCTCATGTGGACACTCTCAAATCAGAAAATATGTTGTCATTGCCTTGACCCGTGCCATAGGGAGTGCTTGTTTTCTTGTAATATTGTTGTCTTATGTATATATATTACATACAATCCTTGGAATTCACTCAAAAGAAGGCAGATCCAAAGCATTTTCAACCTGTGCCTCCCACCTGATAATAGTCATTACTTTCTACACCACTGCACTCGGAAATTATTTTAGACCAAGCACAGGTTTAAATGCAGATGATATTGGCAAGATCTTCTCCATTTTTTATACTGTGACTCCCCCATTATTAAACCCTCTCATATATAGTTTTAAAAATACAGAAGTTAAAAATGCTGTGTTAAATCTTTTTGTTTTAGACCAGGTTAAAAAACTTACCTAAAAATCGCATAAATTAGATTTCTACTCAAAAAGTAAAATTGGTCATGTACAGTAATAGACAGAATACTGTAGTTTCTAAAGTCGACTTATTTTTCTGATTTGTTGTGGCTATCATGTTTTAAAAAAAGTGAAAAGAGAAAATGCAGCCATATTGGTCTGCATGTTTGAATTGGCTTCTTGTGTGTGTATTTTTCATACTAGAAAGGTCTTTTTTGTTTCTGCATATTTAAACACACACAAGACAATAGGCAGAAACCTTACCCCTGTAGAATGGAAAGGACAGTTAATTGCGCCTGTGTCTTTAAGTTACAGACAACACATTTGCAATTTTTTTTATAACCGTTACTTTCCTTGTGTGACTCTGTACCAAACCTGTGACTTTTCATTTACAAAAGTTGTGAGTTTACATTAATCCTCATAATAAAATGTCTGAAATACAGAAAGGTTCAAAATGAGAGACCCAAGCCTTGTTCTCTCAGAGCCAGAATAGCAGCAGCAGCAGCTGTTTCTCCATGGCTTTCGGAAAAGTGTAACAATATCATTGAGGAGAAAGAGGATAAAATTATGAATTGGATGGTGTACTCCTCCTCTCAGCCACAGCAGGATGATGTGGAGATCAATTCTGAGCATGATGCAGCCAGGGATCACAGAATTCCTCCTAATCCTCCTCCTTGCAGCCCCAAAGAAGCCTGTCCATGACATCCTTTCAGATGCCACCTTTCAGTTTTCAAAACTTTGAAAAATAAAAGCCGGTTTTTCTTTGCACCAGGTTTGATAAATCCCCTCTTCAATGTTTACTACTTGGTCTTGAAATGTATACCTTACTTACTACATGGTTCGGTATTTTGTGAATTTGTAATGATGACATAAGCTTCCCTTGTGTTTTGTAAATGTTTCAATGCAAGATTGATAATATCTTGGCTCTTCATTTTGTTTCTTACTTATGCTTTATTGCTTACTTATGCTTTTTTTTAGAAAAGAAAATTTCATTAATAAAAAGTTTAAAAAGTTAAATATATGATCTTTAATTCAATTTAATTGTACTTTTCTGTCACTCTTAGAGGACATGAAGCATAGATAGATTCCTTCTATAATGCATCAAAATAAGTGGTATTTCAAAGCCTTATTGCCTGTCAGTGTTACACAGTGTTTACAACAGCCTGGACATCAGGCCTCTATAACTGATAGCAATGCAGTCTACTATGAAGTGCCACCATAAGAATAAGGCACATCCTTCAACACTAAAAAAAAAACAACACTATATGTTTGTTGTTAATGGGTTAAAACAGTTAAATACATTCAGCATTGGGTCCATCACAGTAATTAATAATTAATTAATTTAGTAAGTTGTACAGACTACAGTACATAATGTCACTGTAAAATAAGCTTCAGCTCCATCAAACAAAAACTAGTGAATGGAACTGTGAAAAATATATATGAAAATACACATGAAATGAAGACATCCTATTAAAAACATATGTAATAAAAGAGATGAGGAAGAAAAGTATATCTTACATAAAGGTAGAAAGTCCCACACATATCTTCCCTCTGTAACACCTTAAAAATCTTTTCCTTCTTAAGTCCTTCACTGCGATGATGTACTAAATCTAATGAGCCCAAGGAAAAGAAATCACAAGGAAGGAATTTTCCTGTTGTACACCAAGTTTCAAGCTGTCTCCTTGCTTTTCTTCAGCATCTTCTGGAGGGCTACCATAGTAAAACACTATTGCTGCCCAGTGTTTGGGGAAAACAGTGTATGTCCCATGGCAGGCTCACATGCCCAGCCTGGTAATGCCTGCATGATCATGAGCTGTCTGTAGATGAAGTGTTCTGTCATCCAAATGTTGAGTCTAGTAGATTGAACTTTACTTTTATATCTTTAAATAATGTTACAACAGCCCCCCAAACCTCTTTATTTCTCAGACTGTAGACCAAAGGATTTAACATTGGTACCAAAACCACATAAAGCATTGCCAGTAACATGTCCTGTTCTTTAGTATCTTCAGATTCTGGTTTCATGTACAAGAACATAAGTGGTCCATAGAATAATATAACTGTGATGAGGTGGGAGGCGCAACTGGAGAAGGCTTTCATACGTCCTGCTGAGGAACGGATCTTCAATATGGCAGAGAAGATAAAAATATAAGATATTATAGTGAGAATGAACTGTACAAGAGATATAAGGACAGTTTCAAAGAACATGAAAATCTTCCTGCTTGTGACGCCTGTAGAGGAAAGAGCAATCACTGAGTTCAGATCACAGAAAAAATTGTTGATATCATGCGAATAACAGAATTGTAGTATGGAAGTAAGTATTGTATGTGATAGGGAATTTATAAAGCCAACTATCCATGCAAAAGTAGCCATCGCAATGTACACGTTCTTCCTCATTATTGTATAATATTGTAAGGGTCTACATATTGCCACATAGCGATCATAGGCCATTGATGTCAGTGTGAAAATTTCACCATTAGCACATAAGATGAAGAAAAACATCTGAGTCATGCAACATTGGAATGAGATCTTATGATCTTGGGTGAGTGTCATCGTAAGTAGCTTAGGTATACAAGTAGAAGTGGATGTGATATCTACAATGGCAAGGTTACATAGGAAGAAATACATTGGGGTGTGTAAGTTTGGCACCAAACACACAAGAATTATAATTGTTAAGTTTCCAAAAAAAGCCATCAGATAGATGATCAATAATCCTAAAAAGAAGTAGAGTTGTCTGACTGAAGACATTGAAAAGGCGACAATGTGAAATTCAGGTTCAGAGCTAGAATTTATGCAGTCATTCATATTATTGGCCTGCAGACAAAAATGTGAAATGTTCATCAATGTTTGCATTCAATTGTATCAAACTCTCTGGTACACTAATAGGGAATCCTTTACAAATTAGGAAAGAACTGCCTCCCTACTTCCCTTGGAGATGATCTCTATTAACTAAGACTTAAGCCTCATTCACACGTCCGTGTCCATGCTCAAATCCGTGAGCAGGTGGTCAGTGAGGCAACCGTGAAGCTGTCTGTGAAGGATCCGTGGTCCGTGGGTCCGTGTTTTGCCATCCATGTTGCATCCGTGTTTCACTGACACTGAACAGCTGAAAAATAATTTTCAAAGCATCTCTTCTTAATGATCCGTGAAACATGGATGCAACACGGATGACATCCGTGAGGGATCCGTGGTTTTCATGGACTCATTGACTATAATGGGCGTGAGGAATCCGGGAACACGGATCAAGATAGGACATGCATCTGTGCTAAAAACATGGACCCACGAACCGTGCTTGAAACCTGATGTCTGAATACACACATTGAATGAAATGGGGACGTGTGCTGTCGTGGGGAGACACATACAGCACACGTCCATGAACACTGACTTGTGAATGAGGCTTTAAAGGTACCTTTCATGTAACTTGCAGTGAAGATGAGCAGACGATACATATCATAGGTTTTATGTGAAAAAAAAATAGTAAAAATTCTATTTTATCATTTAAATCTCTGCTCCTTCTATGCTTAGAAACTATTGAGAGGTTCTATCAGCGACTGAAAATGTTGAAGCACAAGTCGAATTGGGCTACCAGTAGAGATCAACATGAAAATTCTCCTCTTGCAATTACTATGTGCACTTAAAGAGGCTCAATATAGGATGTAGTTCCGCTCTAATAAACTCTGGTAAATGTGCCCCCTTGTCTTCTTTACTTCTACTTCCCCACATTACCAAGAGCTAGCAATCTCCAATGGGGCTTAGTAATGGGGCAGTAGACGTGGGAAAGAAAAAGCGCTGTGATCTGGGAAGTGGTGGGAATATGGCAAGTAAGCCCATAAAAGGATCTTTACGAGAGTATCTTGGCTCTGAGAATTCCCATTTCCATGAATAAAACTGAACTACTGTAGTTTTAAAAGTAGCAAAACACAAGAAAAAGGTGACCTGTGAACCAATGTGAGCCCTCAACTTCTGATGTATAATATTGGCAAAATGCATTGGAAATTGTATTAGCTAATTGATGGGATTGGTTTAGAAATCAACATTTTTAGGGAATAACATTCAAGACTTAGGTCTTGAGGAAGCAGTGATATGCAAAATGGCAGCCACCTGTTTCTTTACATCCTTCCTGCCTATTTTAATTCTAAGTACCTTGTCTGGAGGAAACAAGGTACTGCTCTCACCTCTCCAAAACCATCCTACAGTGAAGCATGGTGTGCAGTTAAGGATAGCTGAATAAAGCAAAGGTCAGAGATATTCTTAAATAAATCTGATCCAGAGTGCTCTGGAACTCAGACTGGGCAAAGGTTCACCTTTCAACCAGACAATGACCCTAAGTACACAGTTAATACAACATAAATGTGACTGAGGGACAACTCTGTGAATGTCCTTGAGGGACCCAGCTATCGAACACCTGTGGAGAGACCTGAAATTGTTGTCTACCGACGGTCCACTTCCATCTGACAGAGCTTGAGAGGATCTGCCAAGAAGAATGACAAAAACAATCCCAAATCTAAATATGCAGACCTTGTGGCATCATACTCAAAAAGACTGGTGGCTGGAATCATTGCCAAAGGTACTTCAACTAAGTAAAGAGTAAAAGTTCTAAAATACTTATGTCAATGCAAATTTTCGTTTTTCATTTCAATAAAGTAGCAAAGATTTCTAAATTATGTTATCACTTTCTCATTATGGTAATAAGCATTTGAGACTGGAACATTTTTTTTAGCACAAAATACAGCATGAAAAAGGGGAAAGGGTCTGAAGACTTTCTGAAGGCATTTTACCAAACTAAATAACACGCAAACAGTTGTACTTTGATGTCTTTTGCTGGGAACATTGAATAAGCATCCACAAAAACTTTTCCAACCATTCTTAAATTGATACATGTGAACTTTGGGTCATTTTCGAGTCACATCACCCAACAACTCTTCAGCTTCAGGTCATGGACCCGTGCTCTCATTCTGCTGATTCAATACTAATACAACCAACTACAATTCCATTCACATTCCTGGCTCCAAGACTATTTCTTGATCTGGGCAAGTTCTCTGTATTATGTTGCTGTACCACAGAATATGTTGCCATATCATCATTTTTATTACAAATTATTTATTTTACAGTTTCTAAATACACTATACGGAGCATTAAATGGGCCTTTAAAAAATACAACTTGTCCGCAAAAACAAGTTCCCATGAATCTACATTGACAGAATAATACGAAAGATACTATGACTCCTGAAAGGCAGCGATTAAAAAAATTATGTTGCCAAATTGACTTGGTTAAGAGGTAATGTGAAAATTTCAGTAAAGTTCATTCAATATAGATTATTTAGAAATGCAAATATATCCCAGGATCAGTCTACAACAAGATCTCAGAAAAGCAATTTTTTTTAAGAAGGGCAAAAGATTCGCTGATAGATACAATATTAATTATATGATCTTTGTCAAAAGACATATAGCAAAGGAAAATTATTTGGGGTATTTTGGAAAAACAAAAGAGCAAACCTACAAACCTTACTGATCTTACCTTTTTTACTCTTTAAAGTGCATAACCAGGTCTAAAGATTCCCAACTGTATCTATAATAACACCTCCATCTCACATGTTGTTTCCAGTCATTCACTTTATTCCCGCAATATCAATGAGTACCTAAAAATCACCACAGATTCTCTCGTGTCAGTGTCTTAGGCTTTCTCTCCTGGTTTACCTGAGAAAGCAGTTTTATAATGTTGTATGTGATTTGGAATTGTGTCATTGAGAGGCTTAAAAAGGCAGGAGAGATAATTAACTTTCTTTACAATAATTAACTGTTATAGGATTATCTAAATGTAGAACATGATAATTAGGCCATATTGACTGATAGAAGCTAGTAGACCAGTCGCCATAGATGCAGCTAGGCCCCATGGTGTATGGTGGAGGACTGGTGTAAAATACAGATAAGCTCCACCCACACACTATCATACATGAGGAGAAATGATATAGTATTCTGAATGAAACAAATAAGACTTCTATGTGCTTCCAATCACATGACTGTTTGCAGCATACCATGCTGGATAACAGCCTGTTCTTCACACAGATTCCATTAGATCCAATGGGCTGGCCAGCACCTCTGTACCTCCGTAAGTACATCCCATAATTATTAGCACACCATTCTCCAACATCACAAGGCCTGCCTGCATTCTTTGAGGAGATGAGTATACGAGACGAGGATTAATGGAAAATGGTTCAATACCCCTAAGGGCATTATAACACCTTGTGATGCCCTTAGGTCTTATAATGCCCTAGCTGTGTTCCAGAAACCTGTTAATATATTTTCCGAGAGTTCCTGGGTTAGTTTCTTTGTGTATACCTTTATGAATTTAGTTTTTTTCTTGGGATTGGTCATCTCACGTGATACATGCAAGAAAAGTCTCCAAAAATTGAGGGACCGTAAATTGTTGTGAAATTAACTAAATGTGAAGTACAGTTGCTGCAATAATTATCCACTAAACGGATTGAACAAAGCAGTTTAAGTAGAAATGCAAACTATTTGTTTAATATTACTATTAATTAACAATTAAATTTATTGTATAAAAAATGTCTATGAAAAACATTTGCTGTAATAATACATCCTCTAACCCAAATATAGAAATTATTACTATTATAATTTATTATTATTATTTATTAAACCGCCATTTATTCCATAGCTTGTAACATATGATAAGGGGTCTACATACAGACAATTGCACTAAGCATGAACTAAGCAGAATAGTTTCCTCTGTGGGCCAATGAACTTCAGTCCTTATTTCATTAAGAAAAAAACAGCTTTTTTTTATC
>ONZH01002353.1:0-153018 GCA_900303285.1 Rhinella marina | reverse complement strand
TGTGTGGGACAATGGATATACAAATAGGGAAATCTTCTAAATGGTACATTTTATATAAATACATTCTATAGTAGTAATAATGGTATGGCTATATCTAACTATACAAACTACATTTGTGAGATGGGAATACCCCTTTAAGTGTGGAGAAGCTGGACTTGCTTCTTCCCCTGTGTCTTGCTGACTCACTCTCCACTGCACTTCCTTCACCAACTACCAACTTCACACTCCGCTGTTCAGAGGGGTGGAAGCAGAATGGACTAGCTCCATCTAGAGGTGAGGAGTATAACTACATCAGCCTAGATGGATAGCCTTACCAAATACACAATATGCAATATGTAAAATGACATTACAGTTTAAAGTGAACCACTGTTAGTGGGACGCTGCATATGCTCTCAGTATATTTTTTTATCATGTAAAAAACACGGATCGGAGCCCACAAAAAATACTGTCGTGTGAAAGGGGCCTAAGAGGATGGAATGCCGGCAGGGAATGGGCCCCAGTGTTAGGTGTCAATGTTGGGCCCCATCAAGCCTGGGTATTTAGGTACAAGGCTATTCAGTGAACTGAATGTTTGTGAAGGAACGCCTAGTCATGATTTTGGAGTCTTAGAGGAGGGGGACAGGGCAGACACTCATCTCTAGGCATGTTAATACACAGATCAGTATTGAAAACTGTTGTCCTGTAGCCAAATGTGCTTGAAGTTTACAGTGAACAGCTCCCTTTGCTGACAGAGAAATTACATTTTATTTACTTTTTAATCTTCTGTAAGTAAGTATGACAATAATTATCAACCAATTCAAGATCATTTACCCCACTCCCCCTTCCCTAACTGACACATTTTCCATTTTTTTAGTACATGTGTCTTCAAAAGCCATAACTTTTATTTTTCTATTCGGTTATTTAACCACTTCCCGTCCGCCCATAGTATATAAACGTCCGGGAAGTGGTTTCTGAACGTCCATTCAGAGATAGCAGCTGCACGCTAATCGTGCACTAATTGTGCAGCTGCACAGTGGGGTACCTGCTGTCGGTGACAGCAGGGTACCCCATAGAGAAGGCAGGGACCGTTCCCAGGGGTCCCTGCCTTCTAGATCGTGGTATACACAGAGTGCAGGAGCTGCCGGGTCTCTCATAGACCCGATCAGCCCTGAACTGAGGCTGTACAGCAGTATTATGCTGTACAACCTCTCTGGGGTGTATTTCTTCTGTAACTGGGGATACTATGTCAGCCCCAGTTACAGGAGAAATCAAGTGTGTAAAAAAAAAAAAAAAAAAAGTGAAGTTAAATGTCCCCCCTGAGGTCTTGTATGACCTTATGGGGGACACAAAGTGTAAAATAGAAAATAAAACAATTTAAAAAAAATAAAGAGTATTATGAAAAAAAAAAAAAAAAAAAAAAAAAAAAAAAATATATATATATATAAAAATAAATAAATAAATAAAATAGACATATTTGGTATCATCGCGTCCGCAATGACCGGCTCTATAAAAATATCACATGATCTACCCCATCAAGTGAACTGCGTAAAAAAAAACCTAATAAAAATTATGCCAAAACAGCTTTTATTTGTTGCCTCACCTACCAAAAAACATAATATCAAACAATCAAAAAGTCGTATGCATCCCAAAATGGTAGCAATAAAGACGTCACCTCATCCCGCAAAAAATGAGATCATAGCTAGAAAAATGAAAAAAAAAATGGCTCTTAAAAAATTGCAACACAAAAACATGATTTTTTTTTTCTAAAAATGCTCTTATTGTGTAAAATGTAAAAAAAAATAATTTTATATCGTTGTGTCCATAACAACTGGCTCTCCAAAAATATCACATGATCTACCCCATCAAGTGAACGGTGTAAACAAAAAATATGCCCCTAAACTGCTTTTTTTTTTTTTTTAGTTAACCTCCCAAAAATTAGATTAAAAAGTGATCAGAAAGCCAGATGTACCCCAAAATGGTGCCAATAAAAAGCAGAGCTTGTCCAGCAAAAAATAAGCCCTCACGCAGCTCAGTCCACATAGAAATTAAAAAGTTATCGCTCCTAAAAACCATGACAGAAAATTCCATGTTAGAAAATGCAGATGCTGCTCCTCCCCTTCTGAGCCCTGGCGTATCCCCAAATAACAGTTTACGACCACATGTGGGGAGTTTCTGCAAACTGCAGAATCGGGGTAATAAATATTGAGTTTTGTTGTTAACCCTTGATGTGTTACAGGAAAAAAAATGATTAAAATGGAAAATCTGAAAAAAAAAGTGAAATTTTGCTTTAATTCCTGTGGAATACTTAAAGGGTTAACAACATTTCTAAAACCAGTTTTGAATAGTTTGAGGGGTGTATTTTCTAAAATGGGGTAATTTATGGGTGGTTTCTATTATGTCAGCCCACAAAGTGACTTCAGAACTGAACTGAACTTTAAAAAGTTGATTTTGCAAATTTGCGTCTAAAATTCTAAACCTTCTACTGTCCTAAAAAAATAAAATGACACTACCAAAATGATGCCAACATAAAGTAGACATATGGGGAATGTAAATTAAAAAGTATTTTATGGGGTATCACTATCTGTCTTAAAAGCAGAGAGATTCAAATTTAGAAAACAGTGAATTTTTTCACATTTTGTTAACTTTTGGATTTTTTTTATAAATAAAATTAAAACTTATCAACTCAAATTTACCATTAACTTGAAGTACAATGTGTCACGAGAAAACAATCTCTGAATCGCTTGGATAAGTAAAAGCGTTCCAAAGTTATTACCACATGAAGTGACACATGTCAGATTTGCAAAATTAGGCCTGGTCAGGAAGGGGGTAAATGGCCCAGATCTGAAGTGGTTAAGTAATGTCTGCATTTTTTTTTTTTTTTTTGTGATGCGAGACTTTTTATGTCATTTTTAGTATTTTTTGTTATTTTTAACCTGGGAAAATGTAAAAAGAAAAAATAGTTTGTTTTCATGTTTTCTTAGTCTTTTCATAGGACAAAGTGAAACAATTTTTTTTACTTCACTTCAACAAATGGTATCTACAAATGGCAGGTACCAGGTGACCGGGCCTGTTAGATTGTATCGAGTAGGGGTGTCTGATTGTATGCAGGCCATGTAAGATTGTGTGCTGAGGGCGGACCATGTGGGGTTATATGCTGAGGAGGTTGTGTGGCGTTGTATGCTGCATATATACCACATTGTATGTGACATACAACGACCGCAAGGTGTAAAAGGAGTATGCTTCTTCACTCTATAGTAGAATCTTAGGCAACTTCACTGTTCTTTATGCGTGTTGCTATAACTGACATCAGAGGCGTAGCTAGAGGTTCAGCACAGGGGGGGCGAAAATACTTGAGTGGGCCCCCCACTTATTGGCTTCCCAAACACACGTTTCCAACTTCACAGGCACATACTACTAGTTGTGGTTATAATATTGTATTAGAAAGATGACTATATAAACTGCAAGATCGTCTATGCTGCTAAGTACAGTACAATAGACTTTCTACATACCCTAGTCTAAATACTCTACCACATAATGCAGGAAAATATAGGATTAATAGGAGTAAAAAACAAGGGGACTCCTATGTTAAAGGAAACGTGTCCCCAGTTTTTACATCACTCCCCTGCCCCCATCAGACCTCAGATCAGCCTACTGTGCCCCCATCAGACCTCAGATCAGCGTACTGTGCCCCCATCAGACCTCAGATCAGCCCACTGTGCCCCCATCAGACCTCAGATTAGCGTACTGTGCCCCCATCAGACCTCAGACCAGCGTACTGTGCCCCCATCAGACCTCAGATCAGCGTACTGTGCCCCCATCAGACCTCAGATCAGCGTATTGTGCCCCATCAGACCTCACATCAGCCTACTGTGCCCCCATCAGACCTCAGATTAGCGTATTGTGCCCCATCAGACCTCACATCAGCCTACTGTGCCCCCATCAGACCTCAGATTAGCGTATTGTGCCCCATCAGACCTCACATCAGCCTACTGTGCCCCATCAGACCTCAGATCAGCGTACTGTGCCCCCATCAGACCTCACATCAGCCTACTGTGCCCCCATCAGACCTCAGATCAGCGTATTGTGCCCCCATCAGACCTCAGATCAGCCCACTGTGCCCCCATCAGACCTCAGATCAGCGTACTGTGCCCCCATCAGACCTCAGATCAGCGTACTGTGCCCCCATCAGACCTCAGATCAGCGTATTGTGCCCCATCAGACCTCACATCAGCCTACTGTGCCCCCATCAGACCTCAGATTAGCGTATTGTGCCCCATCAGACCTCACATCAGCCTACTGTGCCCCCATCAGACCTCAGATTAGCGTATTGTGCCCCATCAGACCTCAGATCAGCCTACTGTGCCCCCATCAGACCTCACATCAGCCTACTGTGCCCCCATCAGACCTCAGATCAGCGTATTGTGCCCCCATCAGACCTCAGATCAGCCCACTGTGCCCCCATCAGACCTCAGATCAGCGTACTGTGCCCCCATCAGACCTCAGATCAGCGTACTGTGCCCCATCAGACCTCAGATCAGCGTACTGTGCCCCCATCAGACCTCACATCAGCCTACTGTTCCCCCATCAGACCTCAGATTAGCGTATTGTGCCCCATCAGACCTCACATCAGCCTACTGTGCCCCCATCAGACCTCAGATTAGCGTATTGTGCCCCATCAGACCTCACATCAGCCTACTGTGCCCCCATCAGACCTCAGATCAGCGTATTGTGCCCCCATCAGACCTCAGATCAGCCCACTGTGCCCCCATCAGACCTCAGATCAGCGTACTGTGCCCCCATCAGACCTCAGGTATCAGGTTGGCCCCATCAGACCTCACATCAGCCGACTGTGCCCCCATCAGACCTCAGATCAGCGTATTGTGCCCCCATCAGACCTCAGATCAGCCCACTGTGCCCCCATCAGACCTCAGATCAGCGTACTGTGCCCCCATCAGACCTCAGATCAGCGTACTGTGCCCCCATCAGACCTCAGATCAGCGTACTGTGCCCCCATCAGACCTCAGATCAGCGTACTGTGCCCCCATCAGACCTCAGATCAGCGTACTGTGCCCCCATCAGACCTCAGATCAGCATACTGTGCCCCCATCAGACCTCAGATCAGCGTATTGTGCCCCCATCAGTCCTCAGATCAGCATATTGTGCCCCATCAAACCTCAGATCTGCATATTGTGCCCCCATCAGACCTCAGATCAGCGTATTGTGCCCCCATCAGACCTCAGATCAGCCTATTGTGCCCCATCAAACCTCAGATCAGCCTATTGTGCCCCCCATCAGACCTCAGATCAGCGTATTGTGCCCCCATCAGACCTCAGATCAGCTTAATGTGCCCCCATCAGACCTCAGATCAGCGTATTGTGCCCCATCAAACCTCAGATCTGCATATTGTGCCCCCATCAGACCTCAGATCAGCCTATTGTGCCCCCCATCAGACCTCAGATCAGCGTATTGTGCCCCCATCAGACCTCAGATCAGCGTATTGTGCCCCATCAAACCTCAGATCATGGTATTGTGCCCCCATCAGACCTCAGATCAGCTTAATGTGCCCTCATCAGACCTCAGATCAGCGTATTGTGCCCCATCAAACCTCAGATCTGCATATTGTGCCCCCATCAGACCTCAGATCAGCGTATTGTGCCCCCATCAGACCTCAGATCAGCGTATTGTGCCCCCATCAGACCTCAGATCAGCCCACCCAGCCACATAAGATAAAAATAAAAAACCTCTCTTACCTGTTCTGCGCTGCGGCTGTCCTCCGGTCCACGCTCCGCTCTCTTCCCTGGCCCGCGCACACTATGACCTGACGCTGCGTGCAGCGTCAGGTCATAGTGCGCGCCGCCAGGGAAGAGAGCAGAGCGCGGACCGGAGGGCAGCCGCAGCGCAGAACAGGTAAGTAAGATTTTTTTATTTTTATGGGCCCCCTTGAGTCACTGGGCCCGGAGCCGTCGCCCCCCCCTGCCCCCCCGGTAGCTACGCCACTGACTGACATCTAAGGCTGAGTTCACATTTGAGTTATTTGGGCAGTTTTAGCCCCATAACTGACCATATAACTGAAGTGTGAAGGGATTCTAAGAGTGACGCCTGTCATCTGCGTGTCATACTGACTCACAGTACTGTTTCACTAGCACAGTGGAATCCCTATGCATCTCTAATCATGATGCTCTGGATTTATATTCATGCTTGCTTGCTCTACAAATGCATGGCAGATTGTCAGGTGTAATTCCTTATTTCAAAATATTTTCAATAAAGCTCATTAAATGGCCATTTAAAGCTCCTGATATAAGGTCTTCTTAACTCCATCTTTATGTCTTTTAATTTTAGATCGATGGGGGCCAAACTGCTGGACCCCCCACTGATCCCATGAATGGGGAACCTGTACCCTGTGGGGCCCCCTGAAATGAATGCAGCAGCAGCTTGAGCATGTGTACTACTGCTCTGTTCATCTCTATAGGACTTCTAGAGATAGCTGAGCACAAGTGCTTAGCTATGCTCAGCAGGTGCCATAGAGATGAATGGAGTAACATTACACATGCTACACATGCTAGGGTCCCCGCAGGCAGGGCTGGCTCCAGGTTCATGTGGGCCCTTGGGCAATAAAGCCCCAGTGGGCCCCCCTTGTGGTAGTTTGCACAACACACGCGGCAATGAAGCTGCAAGTATTAAAGGGGTATTCTCATCTTCAAGATCATAATTTAAACTGGCACAATGGTGCTATGGATTATTTTTGTAGATACTTTTTATTATTTATTTTACCGCCCTTTTCAGATATTGAGTCCCCTCCTACCCCATTGTTGTCGTCTTGTTTCCAATAGATATGGCCACCGCTGCACAGCCGATCCTATGGGCCGCGCGTGCGCAGAACTCACTCCTCTTTCACCCAGGCGGCCGCTGCTTCAATAGCAGACGCGCACGCAGCCGCGTATGCGCATATCTTCTATCTTCACTGCCGCGTCTGATACAGAGCCGCGCATGCTCTGTATGCAGCGCGGCTATCCCAGCGAGTGGCGGAGATCCAGAGGACATGCCCTGCGGGAGGACCCGACACCAGATGTAAGTGAATGGTGTACATCATCCACCAACGATTTTATTTATTATAATGATCAAAGGGGGTTATATGATTCAGAATAAGAACGCAGGAGTGGAGGGAGGCTGGACACATGAACGAGCACACAAGGACTGTAATGTCATAAGGAGGCGTGGCAGGCCTTCACTTAAACTGCCTAAGCCCGCCCAGCCTTAGAAGCAGGAACCCAGGAAGTTAACAGCCGAGCTGGCTGCAGGTTAGGTTGAATTAGCAAGATGAGAATACCCCTTTAAAGAGTGTTCTCTATATGCACAGGAAATTTTCTTTATTGCTCCTTTTGCATCCAAAAGGAACAATGAAGCAGTTTTGTCTTAATTAAAAATATCCTACTGTTTGGTGTATACAGCTTCTTTTCTGTCTCATCCTACAGTCACATGATCATGTTTTCTTTGAGTTTCTCTCTGTCTGTAGGATTGGAGTAACACTTGACTACTGAAGAGATGTCTACAAATTGCAGAATCATGTTAACAAATGATGAAGTTTCTGTTGTTTTTAACAGTTGCCCTGTTACAGGACAAAATAATTAAAATTAAAAATCTGAAAAAAATGTTTTGTTTTTATTAAAATTTTACCTCCATGTTGCTTTTAGTCAGGGATCTCAAACTCGTGGCCCTCCAGCTGTTGCAAAACTACAACTCCCAGCATGCCCCAATAGCTGTAGGCTCTCCTGGCATGATGGAAGTTGTAGTTTTACAACAGCTGTAGGGCCACGAGTTTGAGATCTCTGCTTTAAGTCCTGTGGAACATCTAAAATGTTAAAGTTTCTAAATGCGGTCTTGAGGGGTGTAGTTCCTAAAATGGGGTCATTTATGTGGGTTTTCTATTACAGAGGTACCTCAAATTGGTCACAAAAAATTGAATTCTGAATTTTTCTACAAATGTAGCTATTAAACTTTTAAGCCTTCTAACTTCTTACAAAAATACACAGATGATTAAAAAATGATGCCAACATAGACATGTGGTAAATGTTAACTATTTTTTGTGGTATAACTATGTCTTAAAAGTAGAGAAATTAAATTTTGAAAATTGCTGATTTTTCAGTTTTCCATAAATTTCTGATTTTTTTTAAAATAAATAAACATACAAGGATCGCTACCGTAATGTACAAAAAAACAACCTCATGAAAAAACATTTGCAGAATTACTTGTATAAGTAAAAGCATTACAAATGTATCATGTTATATTTGAAAAAAAGGGGTTGTGTCCGTAAAAGGATTTTCAAAAAATTATTTTTCTGATGACCTATGCTCAGGATAGGTCATCAGTTCTGATCGGTGGGGGTCCGACACCCCCACCAATCACCTGTTTTGAGAAGGCAAATGGCGCTCCTGTGAGCAGCATTGCCTTATCTCAGCTTACCAAGCGCAGCACCGTACATTGTACAGCGGTTGTGCTTGGTAAAGTAGCTCAGCCCCATTCACTTGATCACTCCCATCATCTATTTATCCCGAGGACTGTGACTGTGACGAGGGGACATCCTCTGCGTCTGGAGGAAAGAAGGTTTGTACATAAACATAGAAGAGGATTCTTTACGGTAAGAGCAGTGAGACTATGGAACTCTCTGCCTGAGGAGGTGGTGATGGTAAGTTCACTAAAAGAGTTCAAGAGGGGCCTGGATGTATTTTTGGAGGGTAATAATATTACAGGTTATAGTTACTAGAGATGGGTCGTTGATCCAGGGAGTTATTCTGATTGCCTGACTGGAGTCGGGAAGGAATTTTTCCCCCTAAAGTGAGGAAAATTGGCTTCTACCTCACAGGGTTTTTTTTGCCTTCCCCTGGATCAACTTGTAGGAAAACAGGCCGAACTGGATGGACAGATGTCTTTTTTCGGCCTTACAAACTATGTTACTATGTTACTATGTTATGCCATGTGACTGATGAACGTGACGTTACTGGCCTAGGAAAAACTGCAGGAAGGCAGGAGTGCCGCCACCTTCTCAAACAGCTGATCAGTGGGGGTCCCAATTGTCAGACCCCCACTGATCAGATACTTATGATCTATCCTGAGGGTAGGTCATCAGTAGTAAAATCACAGAAAACTCCTTTAAGGGCTAAAGACCCAGAAAACCCCTTTAACACCTTTCACATCCTCTTGCTTTGCTCAAATAACTAGCAGGGCACAAAAACCGTCAGCTTGTGCAAATGGACTAAATAGGTTTTCAATATGGTTTTGTAATCAAGAAAGTGCTGATGTAATCAATCATTCAGTGACTTGAATGGTAAGTTCTTACTCACTGGTACTTCTACTGGGAAATTAAGCTCCTGAGCTTTACTTAATTAGCTCCCATAAGTTGCTTCAATGCACATTAGGAGCTGCGCTGAGTACATGGGTCACTAAACTGAGACCTCGGATACCATAATCACTTATAGTGGTAAATCATTGCCTTGTGGCATGCAGGGAATAGGTCTGTTCCAAGACTGTTTTGTGAACATACAGATTGGCGAATTAAAATTAATTTTGGATTTGATAAAAAAAATTTGATTCAGGCCTGAATAGATTCTACTCAAATGGAATGCTCCAATTGGACTGCAAAAATTGGTGCATGACACTCTGAGGACTGTTTTTTTTCTCTCGTCTTTTTGTTATTTTTTTTCTTCAAATTGTTTATTTCTCTCTTCCTATTCCACCCCTTTTTATAAGCTCTTTAACACCATGACAGTAATTGTAAATTTCAGAATGACAGTGACATATAGCTAGGGGTAAATGCATGGTTGATGGTGTTAAACAGCCTGTTTAACAACTCACTGCAAAGTCAGATTTGTTATACTTTTTAAAACGAAGAAATTATTTTTTTTAAATAGTTATTGACGCACTAATATACACTTTATTATGCAATTTTAGGCCTTATGTACACAGCCGTTGCCCAGCTGTGCCGTAAACAGCGGGACCACAATATGCGGGCACCGGCCATGTGCTCACATCATCACGAATGAGGACCCATTCACTTGAATGGGTCCACAATACAGAAGAGGCGGTGTGGAATGGAGGCACGGAACCCTACGGAGTGCTCCCATGAGGTTTCTCTCTGTGCCTCTGCACAGCAAAAAAAAATAAAAAAAAATAGAACATATTCTATTTTTTCGCGGTACGGATGGATCACAGACCCATTCGAGTTGGATGGGTCTGGATCCATTGCGGCAGCTGCACGGAACGGGTGAGCAATGGCCGTGTGCATGAGGCCTTATACAATAGAAAAATTGCAACAGTTTTTTTTGTAAGGAATACAGTTAATTACAATTAAGCATCCCCTGGTTGCAACCACACTATACACTGCTTTTGATGGATTGGGAGGAGTTGCAAGACATGTTCTCATCCTGCAGATCTCATATCTATTACCCCATCCAAAATCTATATCATGCCACATCAAAATACAAAATTCTCTAGTCAAACTAAGGCAAATGTACAGTACAGTTATCGCCAATTTCTGGAGATATACATATTTGGTGGGAGTCTGAAAGTCTTAAACCTTTTTTTTGGTAACAGGTTTTTAAGAATATAGACATAGCAGAGCTGGAGAGGGTTCAGAGAAGGGCAACTAAAGTAATAACTGGAATGGGTGGACTACAGTACCCAGAAAGATTATCAAAATTAGGCTTATTCACTTTAGAAAAAAGACGACTGAGGGGAGATCTAATAACTATGTATAAATATATCAGGGGTCAGTACAGAGATCTCTCCCATCATCTATTTATCCCCAGGACTGTGACGAGGGGACATCCTCTGCGTCTGGAGGAAAGAAGGTTTGTACACAAACATAGAAGAGGATTCTTTACAGTAAGAGCAGTGAGACTATGGAACTCTCTGCCTGAGGAGGTGGTGATGGTAAGTTCACTAAAAGAGGGGCCTGGATGTATTTCTGGAGGGTAATAATATTACAGGTTATAGTTACTAGAGATGGGTCGTTGATCCAGGGAGTTATTCTGATGCCTGATTGGAGTCGGGAAGGAATTTTTTCCCTAAAGTGGGGAAAATTGGCTTCTACCTCACAGGCGTTTTTTTGCCTTCCTCTGGATCAACTTGTAGGATAACAGGCCAAACTGGGTGAACAGATGTCTTTTTTCGGCCTTAGAAACTATGTTACTATCTGTTGAACCCCCTCTGTCTACCAGCCAAAAATAGCATTACTTTACTTTTTTCCACCCAATGCCTTAAAAATAAAATTCTCATGGTTAGTTGGAGACAGCCCGCACAATAATACTGTACATACCTACCTGGAAACACCTCCCATTATACACAGGCTCAATAAAGTGGACTAATAAGCCAGACTAGAATGGTCATATTTGGTTCCCACCAAACTTTTATAAGCATTTGGTCTACCTGGACTTCTTATAGAGCACAACTTTATGGATCATGTAGTTAACTAACCCGTAGTTTATTAATTGATTGGATGAACAGATTATTATAAGTATTTTTTTATACTACAGTACACTGCATATCTCAATCAATGCACAGCCCAATCATTTTGAATTAAAGGGGTTGTCCCATGAGTAATGTAAAAAAATGAAAATCAGACATCATATAATAAATGACAACCTCTTTCTAACAAAGCTAGAACCAGTCCTGTATCTCACATGGATCCGGAGATCTCCACATTCATTGCTCTGCTAGATTTATATCCAGCTGACAGCTCAAGGGGAGTGTCTTTTCTTGCTGTAGCTAAGGGGGCATGTCTCAGCTCTCCCTATCACAGCTCAAGGGGATGTGTCTTTTTTGCTGTAGCTAAGGGGGCATGTCTATGCTCTCTCTATCACAGCTCAGGTGGCATGTCTCAGCTCTCCCTATCACAGCTCAGGAGAGGTGTCTCAGCTCTCCCTATCACAGCTCAGGAGGCGTGTCTCAGCTCTCCCTATCACAGCTCAGGAGGCGTGTCTCAGCGCGCCCAATCACAGCTCAGGAGGCGTGTCTCAGCTCTCCCTATCACAGCTCAGGAGGAAGTTGAAGGATGAAACTGAGCATGTGTGGCCATCTCAGTGATCAGGTCAAAGAAATAAGAAAAAAACCCAGCAGGTGGCGCTATACAGATACTTTTTATCGAATAACTCGTGGCTATGCTAAATTTTTAATTACATGCAATTACAAAAGAATTCAGATGCAGGTGCTGGTTTGAAAACTATGGAATATTTTTTGTGTGACAATTAGAGTTGAGCGAACGTGCTTGTAATGAGCACTGTAGTGCTCGGATCCCCTGCGCTCGCATGGCCACAGCCATCCGGATCCGTCCTCCTCACCCGACTGCAAGTCAGTGGGGACGGATCCGTTTGGTATGACACACTCGTGTGTCATACCAAACGGATCCGCCCCCATTGACTTACAGTCAGGTGAGGACGGATCCGGATGCCTGCGGCTATGAGAGCGCAGGGGATCCGAGCACTACAGTGCTCATTACGAGCACGTTCGCTCAACTTTAGTGACAATCCCTTTTAGGATGGAAGGTGACCCCCCCCCAGTCTTTATTCTCTCTTTTCTTCTTTTTCATTCCTTCACTATTCCTCTTTTTCTGACTATGTTCACTGCTTACAGCTTTTATAAGCCCAACTGCTCTTCCAGGCAAATAATTAAGGTGATACTGTGTAAATGTTTTTATCTTACCAGTATGCAGTGGCGTAACTACAACTAACTGGGCCCCACATCAAATTTTTGAATGGGGCACCCCCCAGAAACTTCCTCGCAGCCCCGAACTCACATGCAACCCTCACTCTTGTGGCTAGTCAAGATTGAGCTCTTCCAGACAAGGCCTGACAGCCGCTCCATCCGCTTTCTATAGTGTCACTGTATATAATGTCATTGTATAATACTGTTGAGGGGGGCCTGACAATAAAATCTTTTAGTCTCCCTCCTGAGGGGGCCCCTTGTGGGTCTGGGCCCCAAAGCAGCTGCTTCCCCTGCTTCCCCTATTGCTACGCCCCTGCCAGTATGCATTATGGGAAACCACGATTGTCCTATGGAATTTTCCACATCTGACCAAAACTTTTATTTAATCTTTAAAATGCTGTTATTTTTTCTTTAGTTATTTAAACTTCAATAAGCAAATATTTTAAAATAAAAATGTCTTCATACACCTGTGGGTTGTCTTTCATGAAAACTCATACCTCATAGATCATCATAAAGCCTCCCCCCGGGTCAGTGCAAGGAATTATTAGGTATTATTTACCTGCACAGTGCACACCATTGTTATCCCTGTATTGTGTATACTGCTGCTATACACACTGTGCACAACCCATTATGGGCTCCTGTAAATTCTTCTATGGACTATGTTATTAGTTTCTCTGTAGAGCTTGCGGGTGTTGTAGCATATGAAAATGTTTTGGCCGGTGGGGAACTACTCATGAAATCTTTTAGCTGGGCCCAATAATGTGCTCAATCGATCCCGGTGGTGCAATATTCTAAAGCTCATTTAACATTTATGTAAAACGCAACCAAGTAAAAAAAAAAAAAGTTGTGTCACTCTTAATTTTATTAGTTCATATGGAAGTTGCTGGTCCTGGCTAAAATCTGACTTTAATGAGTTTCTAGTAATAATTGCCTGGTGACTCATTAACTGAATAAAATCAAAGTGGGATTAAAATCTGTGTTTAATTAACTAAATGGAAAAGCAAAAAAAAAAAAAAGCATACAAATAAAATTTTCTACCAAACACACAATGTTAGCAGTCCCCCTCCAACGCAAATTAATGTATCCCATGTGTGGTTCATAATTTATGTATCCCCAGATATGCATAAAGGGGCACATGTAATAAGACTAGCATTATAGACGCTGGTCTTAATAAAGCCCCATCACTGGTGGATGATCTGCTGAAGTTATGATGTGGCACAGTCCTCTCCATAACTTCGGCGGATCCTCAGCCACTTCTAAATGTAAAACAGCTTTCTTGCTATCTTACATTTAGACCATTTTCTACGACTTCTGCTGACCTGTCCCACGCCACTTTTTTAGACCAGGCGTGAGCTGGCAGAAGTTGCAGATTGAGGCACAAAGAACTTTCGCAACACAATCTGCGCCAGAAATATGCCTAATTTAGGTGTATTTCTGTTTGATAAATGACCCCCATAGACTCTACCAGGTTCACAAGTGGTTTGGTAAGTCTACTTTTTTTTCCAGTGTAGCAATATTGATGCGCCTGTTTGGATGACTGCCATGACCCTGGCAGGGGCGGCAATTATTTAATAAGTATTGTAACCTAGGGTATGACTAAACAGACAGTAATAACCTCCGGTTGGAGATCACACTTATTGTACTGTGGCAGGATTCCACATGGTTGTACCTAAATTAAGAAATGTACAGTACATAAAATAGATATGTAATATGTAATGTAATAAATTGTATAGAACCATTTAAAACCTCCAGCAAACAATAAGCATATAGTAAGAACAGGCGGATACTTAGCCATCATACAACACCAGCAAGGAGGAGTCAGGCTCCAAATTTATTCTGCAGCAGGACAACAACTCGAGACATACAGCCAATGTTAAAGTGTAACTGTCATATTTTTTTTTTTTTTGTGTAATGTGTAGGGGCAGTGATGCTGACTATTTTTGTAATATACTTTAATTACTGAAATTGTACATTTCTAATAGAAAAATAGCTCTAAACTGGCCCATTTTGAGCCTTAGTAACATCCTTGTGTCTTAAAATGGGCCACTTTAGAGCTATTTTTCTAGTAGAAATGTATGATTTCAGTGATTAAATATATTACAAAAATGGTCAGTATCACTGCCCCTATACATTACAGAGATAAAAAAAAAAATATGACTGTTACACTTTAAGAACTATTCTCAGTGTAAAGAAAGATAAGGAGTCATGGAAGTGATGACATGGCCCTCACAGAGCCTGATACTGTTTTGAAGGCAAAAGTGGTCACATCAAATATTGATTGGATTTAGATTTCTCTTTTGTTTATTCACTTTGCATTTTGTTAATTGAAAAAATAAACTACTAATACTTCTATTTGTTACTTTAGAATATTTAGAGTACTCTTTTTCTACACCTGCCTAAAACCTTGGCACAGTACAGTAAATTGATAAACAATTGAATAGGTATATAGACCAATAAGACCATAAATTATACTTGGTACACCGATCGACCATGAAGACCACTAACAGGTGAAGGCACATTTCAGTGGGTGATAGTTATGTATCAGGCAGCAAGTGAACAGTTTGTTCCTTAAATAAGAACTCCCGCAAAAAATTTTTATTCTCTGACCTGTTAGAAAGGTGCATGATATAATCTGTAGTGAATGTCATTTTCTTATCAGTGACTGTTTCTGCGAGTAACTGCGAGTAACTGTGACCAACTCCCTGACCTCCAACTGACCCAGGACAGAAAGCCAGTAACTGCTCTATTCATTCCTATGGGAGCCTCACTTTCAGTCTCATAGGAATACATAGAGAATTAGACTTCCTGTCCACACATAAGTCTCTGTGTGAGTTGGTGGGTCTAATTGCTGGTCACATGACACAGATAAGAAACTTCAGGATGATAGAAGTCAAAAATTCAGACACTGGTAAGAAAATGACATTCACTACAGATTATATCATGTATATTTCTAGCAGGACATGGAATAAAATTTTTGTCGGGAGTTCTTTAAGTTGGCGTCTCGTAATTAGCAAAAAGGACAAGCAGAAAGATCTAAACGATTTTAACAAGGGACACATTGTGAGAGCTTGATGACTGGGTCAGAGCATCTCCGAAATGGCAGGACTTGTGGGGTTTTCCCAGAATGCAATGGTTAATTAGTACCTCCCAAAAGTTGTCCAAAGAACGTCATCCAGTGAATGTCTAATGGGATCATGGGCACCAAGTATGCACACAGAAGACCTAATGTAGTACAAATTGCTGTTGGCTATGATATAAAGGTGTCAGAATGCACATGGTATTACAGCTCACTGTACATGCGGCAGCATAGCCAGGGTGCCCATGTTGATCCCCGTCCACAATGAGCACCAGAACTGGACCAAGCAGCAATGAAAGAAGAGGGCCTGGCCTGATGAATCCCAATCTCTAACATTGTGTGGATGGCCAGATGCATGTGTGTCACTTACCTGCTGAAGTGTTGGCATCAGGATGCACTATGGGAAGGAGGAAAACTGGCGGTAGTGTGATACTCAGGGGAATGTCCAGATGAAATACTTTGGGTCCTACCATTCATGTGGATGTTACAAGATAATGTGCCTTGTCACAGTGGAAATAAGGTTCACGAATGGTTTGAGAAATGTGAGTTCAAGAAGATGGCTTGGACTCCAAACTGCCAGGATCTCAAACAGACCTAGACTATGTAGGATATGCTTGGAAAACGAGTCTGATCCATGGAGGTCCTACCTCACAACTTACAGGACTTACAGATATTATCATCGGATCGTTTGTACGTCATATTGACTGTATGTGACTGGGTTCCAACTATCAAAGACTGTAAACTTTCCCACTAACACTGGAGATGACAAAAACCTAGAAAAGTCAGGAGATAGCCGCCTAAGAAAATCTTATGTACATGTCCAACTTTAGTCAACATACTACTCTCCTGCAGAGGTGGTCCTCAAGTTCTCATCTCAAAATAAATTTAAACCCAAGCAGATCAGTGTTAGAAGGCGTTTTCTCACCTTAGACATGTACATCATTTCTTAGATTTATTGGGAGAATGGGGGGTCATTAACACACAGAGTTCAATAGACAGACATGCTTGTTACCTTACCTACCTGGATGCGACCTCTGCTGGTGCCACAGCAGAATAGGGTTCTAGAAATTTTTGGATAAGATATCTATGGTCCTTCAATATAAATAAAACCCTAAATATTGTGAACTGCACAAAACTGTATCTCCCAGATGCAATGAGAAAGTGAAACATGAATCTGATAAAAGCAAACGATTCATGGGTCATAAATGGTGAACTTGTACTTTCTGGCGATCATTGTCCATGCTCACCCTTCTGATACTTCTGTGGGTTCCAAATTTATAGCACTGTCTTTATTGTATTATAGGACACGAGGGCGTGCTGAGTATTCATGACATCTCTATGGATTCTCACTCTCTCTTATTTTGGAAAACAATTAGGATTTTCTGTTACTACACACATCACTGGTTTAATGTGCAAGCCTTAACGTACAGGCTCTTAACCCTCTGAGGAAATGTAGCATGACTTCTGTTGACTGCGAAAAACACAATCAAAGCAATAAAAGTAGGAAGGAAGACGGCTCCCTGCATTAGCCAACTGTCCACCATGATTCTAATAAGCCCCACTTTCCAGGAAATATCGGGTAGGGGGTAGAAACTTGCTGCACTAAGCACTCCAAGGGAGGATTCATGGTCTCCTATTTTTTTAGCTCCATTACAGTCACTTTAATAACTAGCTTTAAAGGGATTTTCCAAGACTTTCATACTGATGACTTATCCTATGAAGACCTGAGATTCCCCCCCTCTCTCCACAGTAGTCCCCCAGCCTTCTCTCAGCTCACAAAGCACAGTGCCACCCATTGGTACTGCAGCTCAGCCCCATTCATTTTAATGGGGCTGAGCTGCTCCTAGGCAATGTAACCAATGAACGTGGCATCACATGGCCTAGGTCAGTGATGGCTAACCTCCGGTGAAACTACGACTCCCAGCATGCTCTATTCATTTCTATGAAGTTCTGAGAACAGCCAAGCAAGTGTACATCTTGAGAGTTGTAGTTTTACTACAGCTGGAGTGCCAAAGATTAGCCATCACAGGCTTAGGCTAAGCTGCGAGAAGGCTGCGTCACTACTGCAAGTACCGGAGGCCTCTCAAACAGCTGATCTGCAGGTGTCCTGGGTGTCAGAGCCCTGCAGATCAGATACTGATGACCTATCCAAAGGAAAACGGCTTTCATAGAACCATGTGTATATATACACACACCCAAATTTCCTTTAGTTAATCAATTTCAGTCTGTCTGCTAATATACAAATAGAAGGGAGTTTCACTGCAGGATCAGACTACATAAAGTACAAGTGTTGTCTGTTACCATGGAGACCAGTAAGTCTCTGCATTACAGCAGTAGACTGAAAACAAAAGGAAATTAGTAAAGATGACTATTCTTAATATTGCTTCATTTTCATTTTAGATGCTCAGAGCAATAAAAAGTATTCCAGAGGTGCACATAGATATAATTTATCTTATATCTGCCTCCTATAACACATCCATGAATATATATCGGTACAAATACTAAATATACAAGGACTGATGCTAGATATGAATTGAGAAGCCCATAAACTTGAGTGCACCGCTCCGAGATAATATATATGTACGGTCCACACTCATGGAAAAGCCAATGGTTCTCTTCTTCACTCATTCAGTATGAATGAGTGGAGCATTCCGTGCTCCGATGCTCTCCCTTGTCCTACATCTAGTGGAAGGGCTGTTTTATTTACATTCTCACACTGCTAGGCTGAGGCTTCTGCCTAGCAATGATCCCGGTCATGTCACTGGCACAAATGGGTGGTCTGTAATACTGTTTTACAGGCTAGGGCGGCACTAAAGACTGTCCATTAGTGTGCGATGCAGCACAAGGCAAGGGGGAGCATCAGAGCAAAAAAAATAAATTCTCTGATGCTCCACTCATTCATGCTTTAAGTCCTTCACTGAGTCCATTTCATCTGTGTATCATTAAAGGGGTTGTCTCACTTCAGTAACTGGCATTTATCATGTAGAGAAAGTTAATACAAGGCACTTACTAATATATTGTTATTATCCATATTGCTTCCTTTGCTGGCTGGATTCATTTTTCTATCACATTATACACTGTTCGTTTCCATGGTTACAGACCACCCTACAATCCATCAGTGGTGGTCATGCTTGCACGCTATAGGAATAAACACTAGCCTATGTGCGCTCTCATGGTCCCGGCCACCAGAGAGGCCAACGCTTTTTCCTATATTGTGCAAGCACGACCACCACTGATTGATTACAGGGTGGTCTGTGACCATGGAAACAAGCAGTGTACAATGTGATGGAAAAATGAATCCAGCCAGCAAAGGAAGCAATATGGACAATAACAATATATTAGTAAGTGCCTTGTATTAACTTTCTCTACATGATAAATGCCATTTACTGAGGTGAGACAATCCCTTTAAAGAGACAGGAAGCTGCATAGAAGTTAGGGCTCTTTCACATCAGTGCTAATTATTCCCATTCTTCTGCCCAGTTACAGGATTCACCACACGACTGACAGGAACAGATCCTAACAGATCCCATTTGACTAGAGTCCCCTGCAGGGTCTCGCGACAAAAATATAGGCAACTTGTCTGCAATTAGCTGTCGCATCAATATTTTAGAGCTGTGATTCAGCTGTAAAAACACAATCATGTCAAACGTGACTCATTAAACCCAATGGAGACTTGCGACCTAAGAAACAATCCATTTGGTCTGAATTTTTTGTGACTGCTGCATCACGCCACGTGTTTCACTGTGACACCCCCGCACTTTCCCATGAAAACAAAATTATGAGGCATCTGTATAAATTCTAGGGCATCTTTTCTTATAAAGCTGCATTATGTGGTCCCTCTGTTATTCCTTCCAGAAAATAATGAATAAAGCAACAACTGGGTATTATCAGTTATGGGTGTGTCCCTGCAGTGTCTGACAAAAAAAAAAAAAAAGACAAGTGACAGTGGCAAACGCTGTTTATTACATGTTTAAATACAAATCCGATAAGAAACAAGGCATCCGGTATGTGTCATAAAATACATAAAAAAGTTTTTTTTTCCTTTTGCTTTTCTTACAAAAAAAAATATTAAAAAATATTAAAAATCACGCGTGGACAAAAACACTGTCTCTTTTTGGAAAACAAAGTCTCTTGAAGTTATAGCAGATCTCCTCCTTCATAGTTAGTATCCTCTCGTAAGGTATAGGCTAAAAGAAGTCCCTGTAAACAGTTTGGAAAAGCCCTTGAAGTCCTAGAATTGTCCCTTTTGTCAACTTCAAAGGGGGCGAACCGGCATGGAGAGACTACACAGTAGTTTCATGTTTCCAAAGACCAGTCCTAACATTCCCATTGCTGTCTGTGTTTATAGGTGGCTCCTCGGCCACTTCATTTTTAACCGGTTCGCTTTGGACTGCCAAATTTAGGCCGTATGATTTCTGCTGACTTTCGAGTTCCACGCCAATAGGTTCCCTCAAAATGTCTTTTTTGTGGTTGGCGGATGGAGGCCTTTCCATATTCCTGCTATACCTAGGAAGCGTGCTTCCAGCGTCGCTACTGTCTTGATGGCTCTGGTTAAAATGGCGCTCTCTGTAGGCCAAGTAAGCCCTCCGGCTACGCGAGTGACCTTCTGAGTAGCTCGGACGACTTTTTGGTACTGCGTTCTGTACGCTGCCGTCGACGCTGGTGGGAACGTCATAGGCGTATTCCCTAAGAACGGTGAGCCTACTAGAGCGGTGTTTACTTCTGTTTTTGTGATGCCTGGACGGGTGACCATTTGGCCGATACTGCACCTCCACCGGCGCAACGTGCATCTTTATATCGTTGTCCAAGGAATGTTCAGTCAAGCTGTTGTCAAGCTGGGGTGCCGTGTTGACTGGTAAGGGGTTTGTGTTACATTGCGCTGCCGCCGCTTGTAAATTAGTCAACTTGCAGCCCTGCGAGGAGTTTTTGACGCTGGACGCGCTTTTATTGGTACACGAAGACTCGGCGCTGCTGTTCGTACACTTTGGGGCATCACCGTTGGCAGCAGAAGAGTTGGAAGGTGGGACGTTGACTTGCACTGAATATGTGCTCCTACCTGGGCAGAACGTATTGATTAAGGCCCGTCTCACGTCCTCCCGGTTCATACAGTGATGTACAACCAAAAAGGCACCAAGGCTTAAACAAGTCACCCCAAAAAAGCAGCTGAAGACCAGGTCCATGGGATAGTACAAGGCGACGGATAAAGCACCAAATATCCAAAGGGAAACGTAGAGGAACAAAGTAAGGCTGGCGCCGAGAAGCTGAGCTTGGAACGTCTGCTCGTTCTCCAAGGCCGATGTAGATACCAAAGACACCGACAGCGAGTCCTGCTGGTTCCCCTCCCCGTTTTCGCTGGCCGCTAAGCGCTGCTGTTCCTCGGTTTGCTCCTTCAGTTCAAACACTCTGTCGGGATGGCGCTTCAGCTGAATGAATATACTGAGGAAGTACATGCAGTTGATGAATACAATGAAACTGGCAGGACCATAGAAGGCTCCCAGGCTGGGCTCCCATGCCATCCAGCAACTAAAAATATAATAAAAATAAAAATATAGTTAGAACTATCATCACGATGGTGTGGAATAGCACAGGACTGCGTACCAGACACTCACTATGGGGCAGTTGGCCGGCTACCGTAGTTCTTAATGTTTGCTGCTGCCGTTATTCCACACACAATGATAGGAATGCCGCCTCCAATAAGATAAAATCTGAGAAGAAAAAAAAATAACAAAAATAAAAGGAAACCGATAAATGACGCCAACAAAAATATTAATTAAACACAACCCAACACGAGGAAAAACTCAATGTAAACAACCGTTTCCTTAATGGTTTCCTACTTCTGTTGGATTGCTGAATATTTGACTTCATTGACACTTCCTTTAAGCAAACATGACCACTTCATTCATCACTTTCGCACATATATACACAATGTCAGAAGTATTTTCCTTGGATGCAGTCCAAAAGTTAAAGGGGATAAAAAAAAAAAAATAAAATAACAAGGCTCCATTAGGACTTTTGCGCCACCTACTGGATAAACCATCAGAACTACAATAAGTCAGATACATCGTCTTCATATATACATAGGCATTTATCACACACCTCAGCATCGGTCTAGGAGGCGGAGGGAGCTCGTCGGGATCCTGACAGCGCTTGGCTTTTTTCGTGACCTGCTTGTATATGTTGCGTGCTGTGACGCCGACCCACAGCAAAGTGGCCAATGTACAGTAATGGAGGAGAATCCCAACCTGCAAAGATATGTAGAGTTACTTCGAGATCCATGACGTCAAAGAGGATATCTGATACCTTAAAGGAAATCTGTCACATCACATGAGTGTATTAAGCTAAAAGTATGGCTGTGTTCAATAAAGTACCTTGTTTACTGCTGTCGTCTTTATTCTTTTTTCTGACTTTCGGTTTTTATATAATTTCCGTTTTTCTAATATGTAAATTTCAAGTGAAGGAACCCAGAGGGGCGTTACTAAACGGAGCCCAGTAACGCCCCCTCCTGTGCCCAGCCCGCCTTCTTACTTGTATAATTCACTCCTCTTCAGGGCTTGAATAACGGCCACATTTACATACTTGGCCTCCGCCCCCCTCAGCATCGGCACGGCAGCTCTAGAAACTACACCTTCAGCTATAAGTAAAAAATAAATACCTAAATAACAATAAATATAGACATCATGGGTATCACCGTGACCGAAAACGCCCGTACTTTTAAAATATAAAAAAAAAATTTCAATACGGCGAATTGTGTGGCGGAAAAAAGCGTCCAAATGGCGATTCGCAGTTTTTTGTCCCTTTTTTTTTCTAAAAAAAATTAAATAAAAAGTGATCAAAAAGTCATACACACCCCAGAATGGTATCAATAAAAACTTCAGACCGCCCCGCAAAAAATGAGCCCCCATACAGCTCTGTACACATAAATACCAAAAAGTTATAGGGGTCAATATATGACAAGGAAAAAAAAAAAAAAAAAAAGGGCAACTTTCTAATTATTTTATCACCATCTAAACGCAGGAAAAACTATACATATTAGGTATTGCCGGATTCGTACTGACCAGTAGAATGAAAGTAACGGATCAGTTTTAATGCACATCGAATGCTGTAAATAAGAAACCCGTAGAACTGAAGCGGAATAGCGTTTTCTTTGCAATTTCACCCGGTTTGGAATTTTTTTCCCGCTTCCCACTACACCGTATGCAATATTAAATGGTGGCGTTGGAAAGTACAACTTGTCCCGCAAACAACAAGCCCTCATATAGCTATGTGAACAGAAAAATAAAAGAGTTATGGCTGTTTGAAGGCAGGGAGCGCAAAACGAAAATGCAGAACCGAAAAAAGCTCCGGTCGTGAAAGGGTTAATACACTCATATGATGTGACAGATTTCCTTTAAAACAGATGGCCATGAATGCAGTGAAAGTATTCACCCTCCCTGGTGTTTTTCCTGTTTTGCTACATACAACCGGTCATTAAAATTAATTTTAATTTAGATTGTTACCTAAGGGACCTGACAAAGTCATCCAGATTGCTACAGTGGAATGAAAAGAATACCTTGTGTAAAAATAAGAAAAGCTGCGAGTGCACAAGTATTCATTCCCTTTGTTATGAGACCCCCTAAGGCTAATTTCAGACGAGCGTGACCACTCTGGGAAGCACACTCCATGCGGGGGCGTTACGTGACATGAGAGAATGACATTAGAATTAGGGATGAGCGAACTTTGTGTCTTCAAGTTTGGCGTACAAGGTTCGGGTTATCTAAGAATTCCGCTTCAACGGACCGCTGTGTCCTGGCTGGTGAAGCCACTTTGTACAATACCAAGTGCAATCATTACTAAAAGTCTGGAGTCTGACCATGACCTAATATGGGTGTAAAAATTCTAATCATCTAGACGTGTAAAAAAAACAAAAAACAAAACAAAACATTTTTCTCCTGTCATACGTTTGTAGATACGTTTAGAAACAAGTCATGTAGCATGGACATGAATATAACATAGTTATACCTTCTGGCACAGCGACACATACAAGCGTACATTGTTTTGCCGGTTGTGTTACATGTGTGTCCATGTAGCCCCAGCTTTAGGACTTCTCCCATGTGGCTTTGTCTGGGTTCATATTATGTGTCCTATCTACCGCAGGAAGATATAAGACGAGCTTTTCACTGCTTGCAGTAGGGTTTACTCCGACCCTTACAGTCATTTATACGGTGAGTCAGGGTCCCTTTTTGGAAATTGTTAAAACGATAATCCCTAGAGGTGTTTTAACAGAATTCTGGAGTTTTAGTCTTATACGGAAGTGCTCATACTTACCGCCTGACAAAAGCGGGCATTCCTGGTCTGGTTTACGCCTCCCACATACACTGTGCAGGTCAGGAAGATGTGAAGACAGAGGTTAACCAACATGTGCCAGGTCTTCAGGCTGACCCGGATCACGCTAAAGGATAAAAACAAGTATAATCACAAAGAGAACAGACAGTCCTGATGAAGGGTCCTGTCCTAGTAATAGAAATTAGGTTGCTTCCACATGGCCATGTTTGGTCCATGAAATGCCAGACACATTTCCAGGACTGACCGTGGCTCTATGATGCTGTGAGTTCCAGCCCCACCACACGTCTATTGTCCTGTACTCACAGCATCACTTCAGTATGGAGCATTAGACCCGCAGGTGAACAGGAACTCACAGCATTGTAAATCAAGATGATGCAGTGACTTCAGCTCACACAAGCCACCAGGGGCGGATTGGCTATGGACCTTACAGGGAAACTTCCCGGTGGGACAATGCCCATGGGGCCGCCTGAGCCCTTCTCATGGCCGGCCAGTGGAAGCTTTTGGGGATGTATTTTGTGCTGCTGGCAGTATTTTGTGATGAACTGTGGTATTTGGCTCTGTTGGGGTGGTATAATGTGCCACAATATGGTATTGCTGGCCCTGCCTACTTGTGTTGGCCCTGCCTTCCATCAATTTGGACCAGACTACAAAACGGGGCCACTGTTAGTATTTTTTCCAGGGCCGCTAAGTTCTCAGTCCGCCCCTGTCTGGTAAATGTGGCCACAGCCATGTGAATGCAGCCTAATACTACAATAATACAAAGGCCAGATGTACTAGTCATGTAGATAAATGGCATCTAATTTGGCAACATCAAGAAAAGATTAAAAACCACAATATTCATATTCTGCTCCTATAAATTCACCTTAATAGCCTGTGTACATGAATCAGATAGGGGATGATGTTGTGGAGGGTCACCATACCTGTGATAGTAGAAATAGCTGATAATCAGCATCAGCAGGCACAAAAGCAGCACCACGGCAGCCACATACACCACTGGATGCAGGAGGGTCACAGGATACGTGTAGATCTCTGCTCCAGTTAGATCCTTTACAGAAAAGGGAAAAAATACAAGAAAGGTTAAAAATGGGATTCTCTCATGCATCATTTTAATAAGAAAAGTCCTTAAAGAAGAAATCCCGCAAAAATTTTTATTCTCTGACCTGTTAGGCTACTTTCACACTAGCGTTAGCATGGAGCAGCGCAGTGGGGAAACATCATAGCTGCGCGCAGGAGGCGCGTGAAGACATGCTGCCGGCGTCCCTGGAGTATGTGAGTATGTATGTCTGTATGTATGTATGTATGTATGTATGTATCTATGTATGTAAGACGGATCCGGAATGACCCCCCATTGGAAATCAATGGAGGACAGATCCGGATTACTGGTGTGTCCACACCAAACGGATCCGTCCCCATTGACTTGCATTGGGGGTCATTCCGGATCAGTCTTGGTGCGGATGCCTGGACCGGAGAGCAAACCGCAGCATGCTGCGGTTTGTTCTCCGGTCTGAAGACGGAACGGAATGCTTTCAGGAGCATTCCGTTGTCTTCAGTTCAGTTTTGTCCCCATTGACAATGAATGGGGACAAAACTGAAGCTTTTTTTTACGGTATTGAGCCCCTATGACGGAACTCAATACCGGAATTTAAAATCGCTAGTGTGAAAGTAGCCTTAGAAAGGTGCATGATATAATCTGTAGTGATTGCCATTTTCTTATCAGTGACTGTTTCTGTGAGTAAAAACCTCTCTTCTTATTGTAGCTGGGTCATGTGACCAACTCCCTGACCTCCAACTGACCCAGGACAGCAAGCCAGTCACTGCTCTATTCATTCCTATGGGAGCCTCACTTTCAGTCTCATAGGAATACATAGAGAATTAGACTTCCTGTCCACACATAAGTATGTGTGAGTTGGTGGGTCTAATTGCTGGTCACATGACACAGATGAGAAACTTCAGGATGATAGAAGTCAAAAATTCAGACACTGGTCAGAAAATAACATTCACTACAGATTATATCATGTACATTTCTAGCAGGACATGGAATAAAATTTTTGTCGGGAGTTCTTCTTTAAGGGCTCTTAATCTGTTGTTTTTCTAGCATAAAAAAAAAATATATATAATTTTGATCATTTCTGCCTCCATGCTGCTAATCTGTGCTGCAAGGGGTGGCACCGGTCAGAATCAGTCTTCTTTCCCCTCTGGCAGCAGACAATATAGTCCCTTCAGAAGAAGTCTTCTCAGCTGTACCTCCATGTTACTGCAGAGTTCTGCTCCTCTCCTGACAAGCGGGACAGAAAGCCATGCAGTGACCAGAAGATCGCCATGCACAGACCTGGCTGTGGGGAGGGTGAGTGAGAACCTGTGTGTCCACCCACACTCAGCTCATTAGGAGGATGTGCACATTGTACACTGTCTACACCAGGGGGCGCCATACTGTGTAAGCAAATGGAATATCTCTTCATAGGATCATTTTTATCAGCATATAAGGCATTGATCAGTTTTACGATCCATACAATAAACATGCTATATACTGGTGGGACAACCATTTAAAGGGGTTGTCCAGGAAGGAATTAAAAAAAAAAAAAAAAAAAAAAAAAAGACCTGTTTATTTTCCCAAGCATCTGTAGTCTTATTCGTTTCAATGGAGATGAGATACAATAGCAAAGCTATCTTATTGACATTAGTGGCACTGTCTTTGTAAAGCAGGACGTTGCAGCCAATATTGGACAACCCCTTTAAATAATAAGGCAGTGCTATAAAACACTAGATATCTTCCTTCCAATCCTGCATTAACTAAACAAGTGGAAAAAACATAAAAGTTAGTCACTAATTACAAAGACTATGTTGCGCACTCTAGTGATATATACACGTGCTGGATCGGTAGTCGTCTGCGTCACCCTGTGTAATATAAACTAGGCTTCACATACAGACGTCCTGTGCTATAAATCCTACCATTAACACGGCGTAGTTGCTGAGCGCCAGGCACTGTATTGTGGTGGTGTTTTCATCGGACGCTAGGATACTGCAGCCTTCTGACTTCCATCCACCTTGTCCATTGAGAAGGTCAAAGTCCCACTGAGCGGCCACAGGGTCCTTCCCATGAGCAATGCGGCGGAGGGTGATGTTAATGGGCACACTGGGAGGGCTCTTGTTGGGACCATCTAGAAAAGCCACAAAAAACACATGATACAGCGATCACAGATTGAGAGAAGAGATTTCCAAGACAACGCACCATTCAATAAACACACCGGACAGGTTTTTGCACAATTAAGAAGATCCCTCACTTCGTGTGGAACTCTAGTTGCGATGGGTGTCCTCATTGTGGCGTATAATCTCATTTTTCGGACCTCTTCCCAATTTTTCCCTCACCTGTTCACTTTTATATTATCTTTCAGTGCCTTCAAACGTTTGCCTCCTCTGATCCATTTGCCAGATTCATATTTGCATACTCTGATCATAGCTACAGCAACGTATGTTCACACAAAGGGTTAAATGGTGTCATTTAAAGCTCTCTTGATGCGGAGTACCATTTTACGGGAGCCATGATGGGAATAACGGCTGTTACCGTTCATTTTACAACAGATGCTGAGGGATTTCTGTCTCAGGGTATCAGATTCCAGATATTGCTGTAATGATTTTGTGTCAATGCATCACTAACATGCACAAACGTTCCATGAAGTCCTTAAAGGGGTTGTCCAAGTTATTTTTTTTTTAACGTAATGTTTTTTTCAATGTACTTACTATAACTTCAGCGTCCCCTTTCTCAGATTTCGCTGAGGGTCACAGTGGGTCACTCTGATGTTTCGTGCACAAGCAGATAAGAGTCTGTACACCAGAGGTCACTGTGCTGGCCTCGTCCCCTGCTCTGCCGTCTGCTGCTCTCTCCCTGGATTCTTTCATATAAGATTTTAACCCCTTCAGCCAGCACAGACTCAGGGCTGAAAGCTGCAGGAGACAAATGCTGGGCACAAGAGCTGACAGACTGGGGGGGGGGGGGCTCTGCAGAGCATTGCACAAGAACAGGTAGGGGGAAGATCATGTGACTATCAGCAGTGTCATTGTACAGCTGGGACTTGTAGTCCTACACATAACATGTGGCTAAGTCTCCTAGTAGGCAGATATGTCACTCAGGCTAGCTCCTGTATTCACTGCCTTTGCAGAGCAGGGGGGAGGGGCAGAGATTGTTATTATTGCATGTAAACAAAGGCCAGAAGAGAACCAGGGAAATGAGGAAATATAGATTTTTTTTTGCCTAAAACTTGCTGAACTTAGTTATACAGGGCTCCAGATGGCGACCAAAATGGTTGCAAATGCGACTTAGATTTTACAAATGGCGACAAGACTTTTTTTTGTCTTGTCGCCATTTGCGCCTGGACCCAACCGCATTTACTGATACTGATACCTAGTATCAGAGAACATGGAACAGATAAAATAAAAAATGTCTTACCTGTCCTGCACAGCGGCTCCGGCGTTCCTCTGTCTTTGCGGGAGGCTCTGCACTGTCCTGACGGCGTACAGCATCAGGACGTAGTGCGCGCACTCTGACCTGATTCTGCACACAGTCAGGTGACAGTGCAGCGCCGGGAGAAGAAGACTGAGGAGCGCCGGACCTGGATCAGAGCAGCGCGCAGGACAGGTGAGAGATTTTTTTTATTTTATTCTGATGGGCGCAGAGTGGGCTGATCTGAGGTCTGATGGGGGCACAGTGGGCTGATCTGAGGTCTGATGGGGACACAGTGGGCTGATCTGAGGTCTGATGGGGACACAGTGGGCTGATCTGAGGTCTGATGGGGACACAATGGGCTGATCTGAGGTCTGATGGGGACACAGTGGGCTGATCTGAGGTCTGATGGGGACACAGTGGGCTGATCTGAGGTCTGATGGGGACACAGTGGGCTGATCTGAGGTCTGATGGGGACACAGTGGGCTGATCTGAGGTCTGATGGGGGCACAATGGGCTGATCTGAGGTCTGATGGGGGCACAATGGGCTGATCTGAGGTCTGATGGGGGCACAATGGGCTGATCTGAGGTCTGATGGGGGCACAATGGGCTGATCTGAGGTCTGATGGGGGCACAATGGGCTGATCTGAGGTCTGATGGGGGCACAATGGGCTGATCTGAGGTCTGATTGGGGCACAATGGGCTGATCTGAGGTCTGATTGGGGCACAATGGGCTGATCTGAGGTCTGATGGGGGCACAGTGGGCTGATCTGAGGTCTGATGGGGGCACAATGGGCTGATCTGAGGTCTGATGGGGGCACAATGGGCTGATCTGAGGTCTGATGGGGGCACAATGGGCTGATCTGAGGTCTGATGGGGGCACAATGGGCTGATCTGAGGTCTGATGGGGGCACAGTGGGCTGATCTGAGGTCTGATGGGGGCACAGTGGGCTAATCTGAGGACTGATGGGGGCACAGTGGGCTAATCTGAGGTCTGATGGGGGCACAGTGGGCTGATGTGAGGTCTGATGGGGGCACAGTGGGCTGATGTGAGGTCTGATGGGGGCACAGTGGGCTGATGTGAGGTCTGATGGGGGCACAGTGGGCTGATGTGAGGTCTGATGGGGGCACAGTGGGCTGATCTGAGGTCTCATGGGGGCACAGTGGGCTGATCTGAGGTCTCATGGGGCACAGTGGGCTGATCTGAGGTCTCAAGGGGGCACAGTGGGCTGATCTGAGGTCTCAAGGGGGCACAGTGGGCTGATCTGAGGTCTGATGGGGGCACACACATTATACTGGTTGGGGTTTTTATTACTGGGGAGGGCGCACTGCGCCACCAATGATGATAAGTACGTTTAATACAACTACAGAAGGCGGGTGCCGCACCTGAGGGGTTAACTACCACTGATTGCAGCTCCCTATAATACAGGTCAGGTGCCGGCTATGTGATCCTGCGCCGTCACCCGCCTCCTGTAGTTGTATTAAACGTAGTTATCATTAGTGGCGCAGTGCGCCCTCCCCAGTAATAAAAACCCCAACCAGTAGAATAATCATTAGTGGCTCAGTGCACCCCCCCCCACTATAATAATAATTGGTGCAAATTGCGGAACACACGCCGGGCGGCATCCGTGGTATTGCAGATCCGTATTTTTGCGGATCCACAATACTACGGCCGTCTGAATGGCCCCTTAATCACCCCCTTTCCCAATTTTACATATAAAATATATTAATAAATATCCAAACTAAAAGTCCAAACTATTGAAATATTTTTAAAAAATCTCCTATAAAAAAAAAAAAAAACCTCACAATTCGCCATTTTTTTGTCACCTTGTCCCGCCAAAAAAATAGGATAGGACAATTCTATTAATGGCCATACGTTCCATCTCCTCCAAGTCTTTTTTTTTTTTTATTATAATTATATGTACTTAAATTTGGCACCTAAAAATTTTATTTGGCTCCTGAATTTTTCAGTTCAGGAGCCAATGGCTCCTAGGTATTTTTTTTAGTCTGGAGCACTGTTATATATTGCTGCCCATTGGATTTACAGTGCTGTATTTTTTTTTCATAACTTGAACAACCCCTTTAAAGGGTTTCTGTCATCAGAATTTAGCCTACAAAACCGAGTGTCATTTGCAAATCGCAAATGACACCTGATGACAGAAAGCCTTCTTTTATAGAAATCTGTACAGTAGAAATCACGCCTACTGCACCTAGGGGGCCTAATTAGCATATTATAAAAACGCAATTTTAACAAAAAGTACTGTACAGATTTCTATAAAAGAAGGCTTTCTGTCATCAGGTGTCATTTGCGATTTGCAAATGACACTCGGTTTTGTAGGCTAAATTCTGATGACAGAAACCCTTTAAGGGTTTTTCTGGGATTTTTTATTATTTTTTTGTAAGCTCTCTTGCCCATTGCAGGGGCTGTCTGGACATACTCTCACTTTCGATCTGACATCAGATATGGAGAGACGGAACCGCACGTTGGTGGTGTAGTTGTCTCACCAACCACACGAGTACCGTGCATGGGTTCCCTTAATTAGAGTATGTCCTATGTGTGATACTCGCTGAGTATCGGGCAGTGTGCATGGCAACCTATTTGCTCAATGTGAAGTAGTCTCTCTCCTTGGCCGATTACGGTGTATACTGGGAGAATCCCTTTCAGAAATTAGTGGGTTCCCAATTACTTGTGTAAAAACACAACGATGCTTGTTGCTGAGCTTAAAGGGGTATTCCCATCTCACAAATGTAGTTTGTATAATTAGATATAGCCATACCAATATTATTACTAATAGAATGTATTTATATAAAATGTACTGTTTAGAAGATTTACCTATTTGTATTTCCATTGTCCCACACACATCAGTCAGGCCGTTGCCCCTGGTTACGACCACTGCAGCCATGTAGTAGTGGTGGCTGGCTTGCTCGTGTTCAAACCCGCTCTGAGGTAACTGCTGTATTGTGAACGCACATTGTATGAGCATGCGGAGACACATCTTAGGGTACTTTCATATCTCGGATGCTACCAGTCCAAAACACAATGGTCAGGATCCGTCCAAAATGCAGACTTTATAAACGGATCCTGCTCCATAGAGATGAATTGATCTTGGAACAGGATCTGTTTCTCTGCGTTTTGGGAGCGCAGACAAAAATGCTACAACCCTAAGATGTGTCTCCGCATGCTCATGCAACGTGCGTTCACAATACAGCAGTTACCTCAGAGCAGGTTTGAAAAGGAGTAAGCCGGCCACCACTACTACATGGCCACAGTGGTCGTAACTAGGGGCAACGGCCTGACTGATGTGTGTGGGACAATGGAAATACAAATAGGGAAATCTTCTAAACGGTACATTTTATATAAATATATTATATTAGTAATAATATTGGTATGGCTATATCTAACTATACAAACTGCATTTGTGAGATGGGAATACCCCTTTAAGTCTGTACAACCCCTCCATACACAAGGATACTGACACGGAGACACACTCTGACACCCGTCCGTTGTACAGAGACTAACCTATTTCAATACAAACCTAGCTTGGCTAGAATGACGGGCGTCACCACGGAGCGTCTCTTCCCATCGTCTGCGAGGTGTGTGGAGTTCCCCGTGGCTGGGAATAGCTTTCCATTTCTGAAGGCAATGAGCTGCAGCTTGTACACAAACTCATCCGCCGCTCGCCTCTCACGCTTCTCCCTCTCTTTAGGTACAAAGAGCGCGGCCGGCAGCTGGATGGACGCCTCCACAACCGTGTTCTGGGGGGAAAGACACAAGAGGTGAAGTGAAATGTATATACAAGTCAATGTGATTACCATTCCTGTAGAATGGAGAGAGGAACAGTCCGACAACTAGTTCCTGGCCTCTCCAGTCCTCAATTTCTCCTCCATACATTCAAGGTGTCCCTGTGGCGGTTTCATTGTAGTCCGCTCTATTTTACCAGTTGGCAGCCATTTTCCTTTTCATGGGTTTGTTCTAATGAATAGTACTTTTTCACTTAGGTATCCTCACATGCTAGTTTGCTGTTTTTGGAGGTTATGCACTGGGATTTATAATGGTTCATACATAGAAGACTTTTTTTTACAGTTTTTTTTTTTTTTTTAGGAAGTAGCATTACGGCAGTCTTAAGTTCTTTTACATTTTTATTTTACTAGTCAGTTCCTTCGGTAGAGAATATGTACATTTTCTATACCAGTGGGGATCATTCTGAGGCACTGCTCGTATGGGAAAGCTTTGCTGTGGATTTTAAGCAGATGCTGCACCAAAATAAAATGCAAATTTTAGAAAAAAAATGTTCTATATTGCAGCATTAAGACGGCAGTTTTTACCCTTGGCATTGCAAAAAGGTGAATTCTATGTCGGGGTTTATGCCTACATGGAGCATTAAACTGTATGCCCAGCAAAAGTCACAGTGACCTATAGAGCACCTGTCCCCGCTTCTGACATGTCTTAGTAACCGCTTGTATTCCACATTCAATAATTTTTGATAATGCTGTTCATCTGTTATTCCTCTTAGAAATGTATGATACATAAATTGACAACTGGGTGTTACCATTCCCCTTGATAAATAATGTGTCCCTACTGAGTCTGATACTTTCAGCACTGGTTGGACAGTGTCAGCAGTGGTAAAAGTAGCTAACTGGAGGGGGGGAGGCTGCTTTAGATGCTTCAATCTCCTGAATGGTAGCAGCTAGAAACATGCAACTGATCTTGTTTGAAAGCAGACATTCCAAGCTTTCAGACAATACCAGCAATATGTTTAGGACAGAGAAAGATATCACTGATAGAAATCGGGAAGCTGTGCAGCTGAAAATGAAAGTAAAAACAGGTTCTACCCGTGATTATTCCCGACTTGCTTTCTCCTCTGTTTCTTGGACTTTAGCTGTTATTTTGGTCTTGTATGAAAGACTGTCAGCTTTCAGACAAGACCAGTTGCATGTTTCTAGCTGCTACCATTAAGGAGATACCACCATCTAAAGCAGCCCTGTCAAAGGGAAGATGAACAAAATGAATGAGGAGCATGTGGAGGTGGAAGAATGAGAACACAAAGACCTTTCAGGGCATGTCCACATGGGATCAAAATGCTGCCGATTTGCATGAGGAAAATGTGCAGCATCTTACAATACCAGCAAAGTGGATGAGAAATCTCATGGTGTGGACTGTAAAGCTGGTTTCACCTTAGCGGCCAAAAACCCAGTGTTACATGTCTGGCAGATCTCCATCGGACCCCATTATAGGCAGGAACAGCCTGGGGGATCTGTGAACGCTAATGTGAAACTAGCCTAAATTTGGAGAACGCCAGTTTATGATGCAGATTTCCTCCATGGATTTTAAACATTCCAGCAAAATCCACCTGTCTATTTTGTTGCAGATTTTCTGCTGCATTTTACGTCCCATGTACCCTAATGGAGTTTTCTTGTCATATTGTCTCTGGGTTATCTGGATGTGTTAGTTGTAGTCACATTACATAAAGCTCTTTTCTTGCCTTACTGGCTCAACATCGGCAAACTCTTTTTTCAGACGTGGGATACTGATGGCCTCCCTCAGGATTGGTCATCAATATCTCATTGGTGGGAGTCTGACTCTTGACACCGCTGACGATCAGCATTTTGAAGAGGCTGTTCTGCACATTGTATAGCAGCTGTGTATTGTAGCTTCAATAGCGCTGAGCTGCACATGGCCACGTGACTAATGAATGCCACGTCACAGGCCTAGGAAGAGCCGGTGGTGCTCAGCAAAGCCTTGTGGCCTCTTCAAATAGCTGATCAGTGGGGGAACTGGAAGTCAGACCTCACTGATCACATACTGATGATTTACCACCAAATTTAACGGCTCAAGTGGTGAGTGCGGTTAAAAAAAAAAAAAAAAAAAAAAAAAAACACAACGACAACTGCTTGATTTATAGTTATAGAGAGAAGGCTGTCAATCACTGATAGGACCTCCTCCTCATAGAGGGAAGGCTGTCATCACTGATAGGACCTCCTCCTCATAGAGAGAAGGCTGTCAATCACTGATAGGACCTCCTCCTCATAGAGGGAAGGCTGTCATCACTGATAGGACCACCTCCTCATAGAGGGAAGGTTATCAATCACCGATAGGACCTCCTCCTCATAGAGGGAAGGCTGTCATCACTGATAGGACCACCTCCTCATAGAGGGAAGGCTGTCAGTCACTGATAGGACCTCCTCCTCATAGAGGGAAGGCTGTCACTGACCTCCTCCTCATAGAGGGAAGGCTGTCATCACTGATAGGACCACCTCCTCATAGAGGGAAGGTTATCAATCACCGATAGGACCTCCTCCTCATAGAGGGAAGGCTGTCAATCACTGATAGGACCTCCTCCTCATAGAGGGAAGGCTGTCAGTCACTGATAGGACCTCCTCCTCATAGAGAGAAGGCTGTCAATCACTGATAGGAGCTCCTCCTCATAGAGGGAAGGCTGTCAATCACTGATAGGACCTCCTCCTCATAGAAGGAAGGCTGTCAGTCACTGATAGGACCTCCTCCTCATAGAGAGAAGGCTGTCATCACTGATAGGAGCTCCTCCTCATAGAGGGAAGGCTGTCAATCACTGATAGGACCTCCTCCTCATAGAGGGAAGGCTGTCAATCACTGATAGGACCTCCTCCTCATAGAGGGAAGGCTGTCAGTCACTGATAGGACCTCCTCCTCATAGAGAGAAGGCTGTCAATCACTGATAGGAGCTCCTCCTCATAGAGGGAAGGCTGTCAATCACTGATAGGACCTCCTCCTCATAGAGGGAAGGCTGTCAGTCACTGATAGGACCTCCTCCTCATAGAGGGAAGGCTGTCAATCATTGATAGGACCTCCTCCTCATAGAGGGAAGGCTGTCAATCACTGATAGGACCTCCTCCTCATAGAGGGAAGGCTGTCAGTCACTGATAGGACCTCCTCCTCATAGAGGGAAGGCTGTCAATCATTGATAGGACCTCCTCCTCATAGAGGGAAGGCTGTCAGTCACTGATAGGACCTCCTCCTCAAGGGACATTAAATACGTAACTGTTACCTTTAATGCCACCGCACTGAAAGTACTGGACATATTGCACTTAAAGCTCAATTGTTTATCCAAGTTCCCATCTGGGTCTCTTCTCCCAAAATCGGCTATTACTGGGCGTTCAGACGCAGCCAGTTTCTGGAACACCGCACAGGTCATGCCGGTAAAGAGGGTGGATTTTATCACATAGGCTTCTAGGACAATGTTTGGAGAATACTGGAAAAGTAAAAAGGAAATTGCCAAATCAATGTCTGCACGTTGTACCAGTTACAGCTGAATTTATAGCGGATCTTGTAATGACAGGAAAGCTCCCGGAGTATACGGCACACATATCCACAGCCTCCTAGTCACTCCTCAGAGCTGGAAGACGTACAGAGACACACTGTGCAGAGGAGCCCATGGGGGAAAATGCCACAGAATGGCTATACTGTGGCATCCATTGAAGGAATAAGTCAGAAACATACACAGCAAAGTGTTGAGTGAATGCAAGTCTTTAAAGAAGACAAAACGCCAGCATCTGAGGTGCACGTTTATCCGTGATTCTCTGCTTATTAATAAGGTAAAGTCTCAAAGGAGTTTTCCGATCTTAGACATTTGCCATAATGACTGAAGGGGGAAAATCTCATGAAGTACAAGCTAAATGTATACAACTGTATTCCTGTGTTGTGTATATCTATCCATCCATCCAATATCTAATATCCATCTAATCATCCATCCAGTGGGATCTCTTTGTAATGAATACTGCAGTCGACCACACTTCTCACTTGATACACATAACGTATGCCCAGACGAGTAGATGAGTATGTTCTCCTATCTGCCCTGCAGATGCGGTGTGACCAGAGTCAGAGATCACATATTAGTTTGATGCACAATTCTGACAGACTTACTGTGGAGTAGACTTGTGCCCCGTTGGCGAGCCGGTAAGTAGCGATCCGCTGTAAGCACTGCACTATACGTGTGCAGGCCTTGGCATCTTTTTGTGCCATCAGCAGGACACGTTCATCAGCCAGCATGATGTTACTTGCTATATCAACCATGACATCGCCGAGCTGCAACAGGTAAGGGATTATAAACATGTGCATCATACAGACCACCATTTACATTAAAGGATGCCCCCTGGCAGGGTCACACTACCTTAAAGGGGATCTGCAGTTGTTTAAAACTGATGATCTATCCTCAGAATAAGGCATCAGCATCTCATCAGCGGGGGTCCGACACCCAGGACCCCCGATCAGCTGTTTGAGAAGGCAGCGGCGCTGCAGGAGCGTCGCGGCCTTCTCACTGTTTACCGCAGGCCCAGTGACGTCACGACTACTATCACTGGACTGGGCGGGGCTAAGCTACTTTCATGTAAACAGAGCTTAGCCCCGCCCAGGCCAGTGATACTAGTCGTGACGTCACTGGGCCTGCGGTAAACACAGAGAAGGCCGCGGCGCTCCTGCAGCGCCGCTGCCTTCTCAAACAGCTGATCAGCAGGGGTCCTGGGTGTCGGACCCCTGCCGATCAGATGCTGATAATCTATCCAGAGGATAGATCATCAGTTTAATAGAACTGCAGAACCATGGGCAGCATGAAATATCGCCAGGTTTCCTCATTTTACAGAACTATTTTCTATTCAGATACATTGCTGAGTTTCAGAAAAAACTGTTTTAATAAAACTGTCGGGCAGAAGTAGTAGTGTCCCTTGGGAGGATCCCCTCTGGCTTCCCCCTGCTTGGCTTGATTGACAGGCCAAGACATTATGCCTTCTGTCACTATAACGTAGGATGTTCCCAGGCCAACACTTGGCTCCTTTTTTAATGGCAGTCCTGGGGTTCTTCTAAGGTTTCATGGCTGACTGCCCATGTCTCAGCTCACATCACTGGGAACTCTTGGTGATCTGATTGAAGGGGGCTTCTGTTACTACTGACTGCAGCCAACAAAGGGTTAAGCAGTTAGGATTGGAGCTTCCTCCAATCATGACCAATATATCAGGAGCTCAGCTGTTATTATGCGGTCAAGCACACGCTCCCAGGCTGAATAAGGTCCATGAACAACTGGCATAGAAAGACGTAGGGGCAATCGCAGGATTTAGCTTTGTAATGTTTTATTGAGAGTTGTGCCAAATGACAAATTCTGCTCAGCTATATAAACACCCAAAGAGACTTGGGCAACCTTGGTACTGCATATGTGTAGGGCTACTTTCACATTAGCGGCAGGGGTGTCCGTCAGGCTGTTCCGGTGGGTGACCAGCCTGCCGGATCCGTGCTGCTGTTAGTGCAGCCATTCACTATAATGGGGCGGGCTAGAGTTCCGGCCGCAGCACGGCAAACATGCCAAGAGGCGGCCAGACTAAAATGACAACATGTTATAATTTTAGTCCGGCAGCCTCTCGGCATGTTTGCCATGCTGCGGCCGGAACTCTAGACCGCCCCCATTATAGTGAATGGGGACAGAGCGTAGTTCCGGCAGCAAAGATCCGGCAAGCTGTTCACCTGCCGGAATAGCCTGCCGGACACCCCTGCCGCTAATGTGAAAGTAGCCTGACACCAACAAATCAGATGCAATCCTAGGATCACTGCATCTTCACTAAACGATAGGAGGAATAATCTGGATTGTGATATAATGTCACACGATGAGCTGATGTGTCCTATGTCCCTGCGATATGTGTGAACACGTCCCATGGGCACCATTACCTCTTTGTATTTATCGGCGAAACGGCCAAATTTTTCAATCATTTCCGCCACAAAGATAACGTCCATCTTGTCAGAGAAGTTGGCGGCTTCCACGGTGTAGGCCAGAAGCTGCTTTGCAGTGGCAACGGCATTGGTGAGGTTAAGGGGCATCTAAGAATGTATGAAGAAAATTAAAGTGAAGACAAGGCAAGCTCAACCATGGATTATACGATCCGCATCCGGCCACAGACTCACTGCTGTGGGCTGTTCCTCTGTTATTCCTCAGGTGAATAAAGTACCATGCCTCCTGTCAGCGGGACATCTCCCTATGCATACTAACACTGTAATTAGTGAGGACAATGTCACGGTTTATTGACTAGACGAATGGTAACACGCAGTTGTCATACTTTGCCAGGAGGAATAACAGTGGAACGGTTTAGTACAGAATTGTTATATTAAGGGGAATTTATTAATTAAACCGGACATGTTAAGAAGTTATTCAAACATAGTTCGAGATCTCATTTCATATACATGGTAAGCGCTTCTGGTTAGTGGTGGGTGGTGACCACTTTCACTGAAGTTATGAGCCCAATCTCAGCTTCAGGCAATCACACGTGAAGTTTTTCAGCCAAAGCCAGGAGTGGATTGAACAGAAACAGGAAATATAAAAGACATACTTCTCCTTCCTGCAGGATCCACATTACTTCAGCTTACAATTATCCATAAAGAATTGCACCTCAAATTGCATAAAAAACTGCAAGTGTGACCCAAATCTAATAGTTATAAAACGGGAATCCATTTAAAAGGGGTTATCCAATACTATAAACTGCACCCCCCATATGCTGGGTCCCTCATAGGGAATATACTTATCCCGCTCCTGGTCCCTGCACCACCGAAAACATCCGGTGTTTGGGGGATTTTGGGGGGGGGGGGGACGGGGGACGGGACACCACGTCAGAACAGCCAACAGCAAGCAGTGACTGGGACGAGCCTCCCCCCGACACTGGACGTTTTCATCCGTGCACAGGGAGAAGCAACAGTGTCAGTGCGGGGACCAGGAGCAGCGCAGGGAGCGAAGTATATTCCTTGTGGGCCCGGCAAATGGGGGGCAGTTTGAAGTATTGAATAACCCCTTTAAGCCCTTGTACACAGTTTTTAGTGTGTGCTTTTTGGAAAAGCAAAAACTGAGCGGAGGCCACAAGGAAGCCGCAGTCCGGACTGTCACTTATGCATGATTTTCCAGACTGCACAGAGTGCTGGTCCTTCTTCGCTCTATACTAGTGGACGCCTTCCCACAAAGCGCAGTGCTGACCCATCTTCTTCCATACTGCACGTGCGATTTCCATATGGACACAGGTGGGTTTCCACTTTGGGTGAATTCACCTCATTCAAAATGCAAAACTCGACAGAAGCTTGAAGGGATTCTGCTGTGGAGGATTTTTTACATCTGAAAAAAGCCGCTGTGTGAATGTACCCTAAGCCAGTGATTTTCAACCAGTGTGCCTCCAGCTGTTGCAAAACTACAACTCCCACCATGCCCTTCTGTAGGCTGATAGCTGTAGGCTGCCTGGGCATGATGGGAGTTGTAGTTTTGCAACAGCTGGAGGCAAACTGGTTGAAAATCACTGCCCTAAGCCATCAGATGTCCCTTGCCTTTTCTGGCAGCTAGGTAGATTGCAGGAGACATCCTTCTGCACCACCCCCCAACCTGTACCTGTGAAATGTTGCAAAACTACAACTCCCAGCATGTCCTGACAGATGAAGAGCCAGAGATTGGCTAGGTGACACAACGTGCACCAACTATATTGTACACTGAGGCGCTAAACAGACGCTCCATTGACACGATTGTAGGGTTGCTGTGCCCGTGTTGCAGACTACAGACTGCGGGTCCGCAAAACATGGGCACTGACCGTGTGAATTCCACATTGTAGTGCGGATCCATCGACTTGAATGGGTCCGCGATCCGCAACATACAGCAAAAGATGGACTTCCAGGATATGCCCTATCGAAACAAACAGAAGCCCCACTGTGGGCTTTCAGGTCCGTGCTTCAGCACTGCAATAGATAGGACATGTATTTGTGGTATGTGGCGTATCGTGGACCCATTCAAGTCAAAGTAGTCCGGAACACAGGCAGAGTGGCCCTATGGTCGTGTGAATGGGGCCTAAGGAACTCAAGAGCATTATATGCATACCAAAAAAAATCTCCTCTCATCGAGTCCTCTCCCCCTACTGAAAGCAGCAAGTTTGATTTTTAAAGTACTCCATGCTTACAATGTGCTGATGGGGTGTGGAAGCGTGGACTGATACTGATGGACTGTACAGTAATTCTGCAAAGTTGTGAATCCGGTGTGAAATCACAGAAGTGAATGACAAGCTAGCGCTGGGCTCCCAGTACACGGTGAAGTGAAGATCCTCACAGTAATACCTGATTAAACATGTACAGCACTCGTGTCACATCATTGGCATACTGGCATCGAGAGTAGTCGTCCTCTGCCCAGAAGCCCCCTCGGTCACACCGCCGCCAGGCTCGGATGTCATCTTGCTGATTACCAGGGTAGATGCCACCTCCGGCTGAGTAACGCGTGCACAGCTGATACGCAGTGATCCCAGCCAGCGTCCTCGGCCACCTAGCAGGTTATACAATTACACATCAGAGCTACGGCAATTAACTGGTAAATGGCAAGTCAACAAGTCACGTGATACAACAGCTACACGTAAAAGGCCATAAATAAAATATACATCATGTAACACGTGGAGTCACAATTAGGCAAGTTCCAGCAAGGACAGGGCTCCGTGCCAGTTCCCAAACAATGTGTAACGTTACACCGCAGAATCGGGTAGGACACAATGTAAGGTAGACACCGCAAGCTTCAAAAGCAGTCAAGCTGCCCAAACATACTGCAGCTGACAGTGTTACTCTGCATTCACATGCACGCTGGGACCGGGGAGTAAGCCACCACCACAGGGATTGAGCAGGATGAAATCCAACATGCCTAATCATTCTTTCCTCTGACACCTGAAAATTCAGGACAGCTCCATTCACATTAAATTGTTGACTGTCCCTGTCGACACTGGCATGTTTAGCTGATGACCAGCGTTTTACAGGAACCGCCACAAGCATGGGGTCAGGGATCTCAGTGTGCGTTCACAATACAGCAGTTACCTCAGAGCGGGTTTGAAAAGGAGCAAGCTGACCACCACTACTACATGGCCGCGGTGGTCGTAACCAGGGGCAACGGCCTGACTGATGTGTGTGGGACAATGGAAATACAAATAGGCAAATCTTCTAAACAGTACATTTTATATAAATACATTCTATTAGTAATAATATTGGTATGGCTATATCTAACTATACAAACTACATTTGTGAGATGGGAATACCCCTTTAAACGGCCTCCCATAAAAACAAAGGAGTGTCTTTAGCTTTAGACGGAGTGAGAAGGTTTGTCCTCCTGATGGCTCAGAGGGTGTACTAGCAGCCGGACAAACAGGGTCAGTCTGCTGCCCTACAGCCACAGAGAGGCTTCTGATGAATCCACATTGAAAGATGGAGCCGTGTATACCCCGATCTATGAAACATTCACCCACCTGAAGTCGCCCTTGTTGTTCACCACTCTCTCCATCGGGCAGTACTGGGCTGAACTCTCCAGCACCACAATGTCCACCGTCCTGGTGTTATTACCGCGTCTGCTCTGCACCCGGCAGCCCCAGTTCCCTGTGGATCCGGCTTGTATGTTGGAAATTGTCAGCGCGCTAAAAAGGGATACAAGGGGTCAACACCAAGACAATGGTATTACAATAAATGTACAACTTTAATTTAAAGGGGTTATCCAGTATCTACAACAGCGCCCTCTGTGGGAATATACTTACCCCGCTCCCTGCTGCTTCTCGCCCCCGTCCCCACTTGCCATTGGCTGCCCCCCCCTCTCCCGACACCGGATGCTTTCATCTGTGTACAGAAAGAAGCAGCAGCTGTGGTGCGGGGACCAGGAAGCGTAAGTATATAGTATATTCCCACGGAGCAGCCCGGCACATGGGGGGCTGTTGTAGATTATGTAAACTATGCTCCTATTACTTAACATTATCAGACATGACAGAACATACCTGGCAATCAGTGAGCAGTTGTGGATCATGTTCTTCTGAACGAAAATCCCCTGAGACTCGTCCGTTTCCACAATCTTCCCATCCTGATACCATAAAACCTGCATGTCCTGATCTATATAGGAAGCCATGCACTGGAAGGGAAGGCTGTCCCCTTCAAAGACCACTTGGCGATGAGAAGGGGTCATGTAAAAAGAAGGCAGCTCGAGAGGTGAATCTGGAATCAAGAGAAAGAAACATTTATTACATCAAAGGTTATTGTCCAGTCACAGCACCAGAGCCCGAGTGGTCAATGGGGACTTATCTGATACGCAACAATACTATGTTCATAAAGGGTTAAGAAGTCCGGTGCACCCCATCTCGACAGGATTTAAAGGTAAACTTCTGTCAGTTTTTCGTTTTCATTTCAGCAGTACTATACCGTTGAAAATGAAAGGGGTTGTGTCATCTCAGACATATATATGGCATATCGCTACGATACGACCCCAAATCTCAGATAGGCGCAGGTCCCACCTCTGGGACCCACTCCTATCTCCAGAACGGGTTGCTCTGTAATGAGTGAGATTGCACTGCGCAAGCGTGGCTGCTCTCTATGGGTGTTCAGAAAATAGCAGAGCACTCTCATACAGCTATTTTTGGAACTCACATGATCGGTGCACTCTCCTTCATTTTGGGGTCCCCAGAGGTCGACCTGAGATGACACAATCCCTTTAAATACAAAATATTGCCCTTCGTTTCAGATAAGGAACCCATAATTAGCTTACTGTTGCTGTGAGGAAAAGATATCTGTTAGTAAAATAGTATACTGTAGAATTAGAATAACAGTACCACAGCTCTATTGTTCTCTTGATAGGCCTAGTATTGGGACACCCATAGAACGGCATTGCTCTTATCAGTGCAATGTGTGATACTGAGTCTCTCACCCCCGTCCTTCACTGACCACAGTGATTGTCAACCAAGGCTACTTCCGAGGACACAGCAGCTCTTTTGGCAAGTCTGTAACTTGCATTCTCCATTAAAACAACCATCTTTTCTTATAACTCTGCTCCGCACCACGCGCCTGTTGTTCCTAATGGAAATATGTGAATAAATTGACAACTGGGCGTTACCATTCCTTTTATCTATAGGAGGTGTCCCGACAGTGCCTGACACACTCACCACTAATTGGGCATTGGCAGAATGTGTAGGGTTAAGCCTTAATTGGCAAGAGAAATGGCAATGCTAACATATTCCTATATTTCCAGCAGGAATAATAGAGGAATGGCATAATGCATTTATGAATAGATGTTCTAACATTATTATTTCATGAGTTACAAGAATTTAGTAAAAAAAAAAATAATAAAAAATGATAACAATAAAACATGTCTTCTGGGTGTGTGGGGTCCTTATGGCAGCTTCAACAGGGAGTTCTTCAGGACGCGATCCATGTCAGCCTGAGGCTCTCCTGCCAGTGTTACAGTGGGTGGTCAGCTGGGGGTCCTAGTGATATGCCATCACATTATGATATGGGAATCAACCTTTATAATCCCACATAAGCTGTACGTCAGCTCAACCCACCGACTTTGGGACCATCTAGTGTGTATGACTGACTCTTCCCTGATGGTAGATGATGAGGAAGATAAGGATTGGGCGTACTGGATTTCAATTGGCAGTGGCTTCCCCCCCTCTTCCTGGCAGGCACAGTGCACCGGGGGATCAACAGTGACCCCTGCTGGCTGACAGCAATCTTATGTGTACGGCCAGCCTCTTTACGTCCAACGTGTTTCTCCTACCACTCTGTAAACCTTATTTGATCCAGAAGATACTGAATGACCACCTATTCAGTGCCCATAATGGCCGGCATTCATCAGATACTGAGAACGTCATCTAAATCTGCAACAAATATGGCAGTGCAATCAATGGCACCACGTGAAGGACCCTTCACAGAGCAGCAGAGCATGAAGACACAATATGAAGGCAGTGGATGAGTGGTGTGTATGTATCTACATGGTACGGGGCCTCTAGCTTTGTTTGTGCTTCAGGCACGTCTGAAGGTGAATACATACCTCCTGCAGGTCCTGCCTTGTTTTGTTTACCCATCAAACATCCAAGACGTAATCTACCCGCTGACAAGAAAGTGAAGTCATGCCTCGCTGACATGGGAAACATGACGTGCAGAGGATCTACAAGCTGATCCATGGAAAAATACAATGGGGTCACTACTTTCAGTACAAGTAAGAACCAGGAGATGACTGGTGATCTCACAGGAATGGTTGAGACTGCAGTGTATAAGAGCGTCTATTTCATGAAGTCATGTTCTGGAATATTACACAGAGACTTTCAAGTGTGTGGTAATAAGATGCAAAAAGGTAAAAAAGAAGAAAAATAAAGAGTTTATTCTCACCTCACCGATCCCCTGCTGCTGCAGGTCCAACAGAGCCTGCATGCCGGCTGTGGTCCTGCACCATACAGCGGGAAATGTCTGTGAATATGACTCAGCCAATCACTGTGTGAGGCGGGTCATTGCTGCAGCCAGTGATTGGCTAAGCAGAATTCAAGGTCACTGCCCATTGTGTCAGGATAGAAGCATGAAGTGGAGAGCGGCAGACGGAATCGTGAAGCTCTTATTTTTTTACCCCATTTGCATCCTTAATGTGACTATAAACCCCTTTAAAGGGAACCTGTCAGAAAGAAAACGCAGTGCAGTCTGCAGGAAGTGTGTTATAGAGCAGGAGGAGCGGAGCAGATACAGTCCTGTGGGAAAGGATTCAGTAACATTTGTAATTTACCCATTTAAACCAATGCAGGTTACCTTTAAACAGGACTTGTCCCATTCCTGATATGTCTATGATAAATAATTCCCAAAATAACAATTCTGGGTCATCTTATCGTATAACTTGGTTGTGTGTCATTCCTCTGTTATTCATCCTAGCAATACCATTTGAGATTGTGTCCCTGTGCAGCCAGTGCTGACTATATAACATACACCCTTCTGACAACCGAAGTGGTAACATGGAATTGTCAGTATATTCATGAAAGCTCAGGAGGTGAGCAGAGGAAGAGCACAATGTAGAGATGCGAGGCGCCGCTGTTCTCAGGTACAATTACTGAAAATACATATCTACTTACCACAGGTCAGCTGCTCAGGTTTTACCGCCGTCACTGGCTGCCCTTGCAGAGACTTGGGGTAGGAACATTTGGTTTCACGGACCGTTATATTCTTTGCCTTGATCCACCGCAGCATCCACAGAAGATTGCAGTCACACAGAAGATAATCTGTCTGAAATTCACTGCAAGTGAACAGAAAAATGGCTCAGAAACCAGGATTTTAAGTGACTTTTAAAAACTCAGTAGATCACTGCCTAAATACCGTAACTGTGCAACCTGACAACATACTGTAGTCTGATATACCCTTTCAGCACCAGGATGTATGTAAAAACACTTTCCATGACTATAATACAAGAACTACGACTGAAATCTTGGAATTATATTAAAATTTTAAACAATACCAGAACCAAGGCTCTAGGTGCAATATTTACGGGGCAGCACTTGAAGGAGGGTATGTGGCCTCTGATTGTCATACTTAAGGATTTTGCATATTAACGCAAGCATACTGCCTGGCAGGGCTGTGGAGACGGTAAGCCAAAGCCCCGACTCCTCAATTTCCCCTGACTCCGACTCCCTCATACATGGCACATGTTTAAGTGATAACTTTAAACAAACTTTGCATAAATCAATAGTACAGATATGTCATGACAAAAAAAGTTTGTAATATATGTTTTACTGGATATCTTTACTCTAAACTTCCAGTATCAGGCTTCTCTGGGTACAGCTCACTAAGGGCCTGATGTATGAAAACTGTCTAGGTCTAAGACTTTCTTTGTTGCCCATAGCAACGAATCAGAGCTCCTCTTTCATTTCTCCAGAGCACTATGTAAAATGAAAGGGGAGCTCTGATTGGTTTCTATGGGCAACCAAGAAACTTCTACACCAAGACAGTTTTCATACATAAGGCCCTAGGTGTTTTGCATATAGATGCCATCAGTGCAGCTAACCTCTCCAAACATGAGCTCAGAGGAAAAGCAAACTAAGGCCCCTTTCACACCTGCGGGTCAGGCTGTTCCGGTGGGTTAACAGATTCGTGCTGCCGCAGGTGAACGTGTGGGGCCGGAACTGCGCTCCTGCCCTATTCACTGTAATGGGGGAGGGCCGCAGATCCGGCCGCAGCACGGCAACCCCTTGTATTTTCGTTCCGGCCACCTCTCAGCTGGGGTTGCCGTGCTGCGGCCGGATCCGCGGCCCACCCCCATTTCAGTGAATGGGGCAGGAGCGCAGTTCCGGCCCCACACGTGCACCTGCGGCAGCACGGATCCGGCGGGCTGTTCACCCACCGGAATAGCCTGCCGGAGCCCCGCGTCGCAGGTGTGAAAGACCTAAAACATAAAGCAGACAGAGAGAACATGCACTGGACAAGTGATTTATGCATAGTTTATTGAAAGTTTACATATACTAAGAAGTACTTGCCTTAAAGGGGTTTTCTCAGCACACTGATTCACTGGCTGACAAGCAGTTTGCACTTACTATGTCTCCTCAGGCCGTGGGGAAGGGGGGTCTCCAGCAGTTATCAGCATATATTAACTTACTCTGACAGAGCAGGAGGTTGTGATCTCTAACACAATTACAGGTAAAGCCATCTTTCTCAACCCTCGACACATTTTGCTTACTGAGGTCACTCCTGCCAATCAGATAACAGTCTTTCTGGTCTGCAGGTTACCATAGAAACCTGTGTACAGTGAGAGACCTGCTGAACTGTCGATAGTTCATGACTAAAGTAAAATCTACTGACCACTGTATTTAGAAAATGTCTTCTTTTAACTGTCCCTTTATGTTGAAAGCTTATCTTTGTAACTAGTGAGAAAACCTCTTTAATCCCGTTATCTCTAGCAGATCTGAGAGGAGTGCAGCCATTCCTTCCCAGTGCCTTTTTCCTCTGATCTGTAGCAGAGGAACTTCACTTCTGAGCATCTACATAAAGGGCAGCACACAGTCATCTCGTCTAAAAGCCTAGATCCTTAGTTCAGGAATAGAACAGACATTTATAGGACATTTTATCATGTTCCCAAATTCTTATGAAAATATATTCAGCACATACTGTACTGAACTAAATGTACCAATTCATTATATATTTTAGGAGTCGGTCCATTTTATACCGACTCCAACTCCGACTCCACCAAAATGGTCACCGACTCCACAGCCCTGCTGCCTGGTATGCAGAGAGTATTAAAGCCGTACCTTTATTATTTTAATCTGTTGCTGCGCTCCCGCCAAAAATGACTGTTTCAATATGCAAAGAAGGTTCTTACTGCCGCAAGGGCGGGCCCTAGCCTTTGAGTGCACCCTAAGACCGCCACTGCACACAAAAAGCCACTCACAGAAATCTATCTTTCGTATCTAATCAGCATATTTTTTGACTCGGGGGACATTTACATGGGTCAATATACTGGGTAATGATCGGAATGAACGTTCCTGGAAAGATTCATTCCTGATTAGTATTTACATGTAGCAATCCTCCTCTCTGTATGGGGATGAACGATTGCTATTATGATTATTAGTCAACTATACAGTTTTATTATTTGTCAGCAGGACATTTTATTTACATGGGGCATTGGGCTGTCCACAAAGAATGATATTCTGTGCCGCATAAACAACGGGTCAACCAAACAAGACACTGCTCATTCGCTGGCACATTTACATGAGTTACATTCGTTCCCAGTGTTTGTACCCAATAATTGGCCCAACTTTCAGCCCTTGTAAATGGGCCTCAGAGGTTTACTTGTATTTGGGTCATAGGGAGCTTTGGTTTTGATGCTTTTGTGAGAATATGTGCATACAATCATACTTTAAATGGCATGAACTCTGCCGGTACTGTACTTTTACTTTTAGGAGGTGCTGTGCATCACAGACCTGTAGACACAAACATGATTTTTTTTTATACATTTCTGACAAAACATTACAGGGCACATTTATTAAGATATTAAGAGCTGTGTTTTAGATGCCAGTCTTACTAAAGCTCCATGGCTGGCAGAGGATCCGCCGAAGTTATGAATAGGCTGTTGCCTCTCCATCACTTTGGTACATCCAAATTACATCTAGACCATTTTCTACTCCTAAAACAGGCGTAGAAAATGATGAATGAGACGGGCCCTCTTCCCCGCCACACCCACAATTTTACACCTGGTGTGAGTGGGGTTGCGCCACCATCTGTGCCTAAAATACGCCTAATATAGGCATATTTCAGTATAATAAATGACCAATATTGCACAAAGGCAGCCATGAGTGTCAAATGGCAGACAGTATCCTCATGATGTACCAGGTCTCTATGTTCAGAAATTATGTGTGTATAGGTTTAGAACATATTTTTTAATTGTATAATTCAGGTTTCATTTCTGTACGTCAACAGTGTGAAAACTGTCCTAGCAGAAAAAGGGTTTAAAGGGGTTGTCCCACGCAAAATATTCTACAGTTTTCAAACCAGCACCTGGATTTGAATACTTTTGTAATTGCATGAAATTAAAAATTTTGTATAGCTACTGAGTTATTCAGTAAAATGTATCTGTATGGTGCCACTTAATTTCTTATTTCTTTGACCTGCTCACTGAGAAGGCCGCACATGCTCAGTTTCATCCTTCAACTGCCTCCTGAACTGTGATAGGGAGAGCTGAGACACGCCCTCTGAGCTGTGATAGGAGGAACTGAGACACGCCTCCTGAGCTGTGATAGGAGGAGCTGAGACACGCCTCCTGAGCTGTGATAGGAGGAGCTGAGACACGCCTCCTGAGCTGTGATGGGGAGAGCTGAGACATGCCTCCTGAGCTGTGATAGGAGGAGCTGAGACATGCCTCCTGAGCTGCAGCAGAAAAGACACTCCCCTTGAGCTGCCAGCTTGATATAAATCTAGCAGAGCAATGAATGGGGAGATCTCTGGGTCCATGTGAGGTACAGGGCTGGTTCTAGCTTTGTTAGAAAGAGGTTGTCATGTACTATATGATGTCTGATTTTCATTTTTTACATTATTCGTGGGATAACCACTTTAAATAGGACCTGTCACCTCCCCTGACATGTCCTGACTACTTGAATTACCTGTGTACTTACAGTTCTGGATTATCTAGTCTTATAACTCTGTGTTGTGCCATTCCTTTATTATCTCTACTAGTTATGAATTACTAGGAGTCTACAATCAAGGCCCACCTGGGTGTAACCTGTGTCCCTTCATAATCTGACATTATCCAATAATTGGTGCCAGCGTCAGACTGTGTAGGGACACGCCCAACTGGTAACACCCAGTTGGACCTTCACTGTAAACGGCTAGTAATTAATTCATAACTTCTAGCAGGAATAATAAAGGAATGGCACAACACAGTCATAAGAATAGATGTTCCAGAAATGTTACAAGGAAAATGCAAGTAGTTACTAAAACAGACATGTCAGGAGAGGCGACAGGTCCTCTTTAACACATATTTATCCCCACCCCACTGCAGTAGCTGTCTAAAATCAGACTCCATATCCAGTTATTTGTTATTATAATATTATGGAATTATCATTCAAGCAATTCCTAGGCACACTGTGAAAATGAGGACTTGCTCAGTGATAACTTGAAGTGCGGTGAGAATTTCAGTTTCCCCATAGACCTATCCGCAGAACACGGGCTGCTCTATAACATCCATCATTATACGACACCCGGGATACTTACAGTGACTTTAAGGCAATGAGGTTAGCAAAAGTTCCTTGTGGCAGCGAAGAAAATAAATTCCCAGAGAGATTTCTAGAAAGAAAAATATATACGCAGGGTAAATACATGATCAGATTACAGCACAATCACTGCCTACAATGAAGGCGTCGCGCCAGGACCAGTCACTGGATATCATGGTTTAAGGGCATTATGTGAGTGAATCATAGAACTAATGGAGGAAAGAAAAATATTAACTCGGTCTAATGAAGGTAAGAAAGCAATTACTCCCCAGAAAGAGCTGGCAGCCTAGACGCCCGTAATTATCTGTAGATCTGAAGGGTGCTTATACACAGGAGGTGCACGGAGAGCACCGGGCAGTACATGAAGAGACTGCGGCAGTCACTGACTCAGATTTTTTTTTTTCCTTCTTATACTGCGCCAACATATGATTTTCAGTCGCAAATATAGGACTTTTGCAATTTTTTGCACTCGCTTGCGCAAAATTTAAGTGGTTGAGCAAAATTTTGCGACTTTTTGAATGGAGACAAATTTATCAAGTAACATTAGACATTTGATAAATGTGGCACAAAGTACTCCAACACAGCCCCCCCCCCCCATTATCGTTACCCGACATCACCAAACCCCAGCGCTGCGAGGCTCCAGAAGCATCACTTCAAGGACGACTGAATGCATTTCTGGAGACCACACAATTAGATGTCTTCAGGATATTCCCTCATTTGGTAAAACCTTGTCCTCTGCACACAATAAGGGGGACATTTATCATATCCGGTATGCCAAACATTTGCAAAATTCTGCAACATTTTCACAGCAGATTCATTTTCAAGACTGGAGTGAAAAGCTGGTCAGGATTTCAGAGTAGATCACTTTTGTCACATTAAGGGGCCGTTCAGACGGCCGTAGTATTGCGGATCCGCAATACCACGGGTGCCGCCCCGGCGTGTGTTCTGTAATTTGCGGGCGCCCCCTATAAAATGCCTATTCTTGTTCGCTGTCGCAGACAAGAATAGGACATGTTCTATAATTTATTGCAGAGCCGCGGCTGCCTGCTGTAATAGAAGTGAATGGGGACGCATCTATTCCACAATATCGCGGAATAGACGTGGACCAATTCACACGGTTGTGTGAATGGGCCCTAATGCAAAGAACTATGTCCCAAGGAAGCTGGTTATCCTCCTTGGAAGATACCTTTTTGCATATTCAATCCCCATGGAGCTTTGACAAAAGGTCTCCATATCATGAGGTACTGGTACTTCCATTAAAGGGGTTCTGCAGTTCTGTAAAACTGATGATCTATCCTCTGTATAGATCATCAGCCTCTTATCGGCGGCGGTCCGACACCCGGGACCCCCGCCGATCAGCTGTTTGAGAAGGCAGCGGCGCTGCTGGAGCGCCGTGGCCTTCTCTGTGTTTACCGCAGGCCCAGTGACGTCACGACTAGTATCACTGGCCTGGGCGGGGCTAAGCTCCATTCAAGTGAACAGAGCTTAGCCCCGCCCAGGCCAGTGATACTAGTAGTGACGTCACTGGGCCTGAGGAAAACAAAGAGAAGGTCGTGGCGCTCCTGCAGCGCTGCTACCTTCTCAAACAGCTGATCGGCGGGGGTCCTGGGTGTCAGACCTCCGCCGATCAGATGCTGATGATCTATCCAGAGGATAGATGATCAGTTTTACAGAACTGCAGAACCCCTTTTAAGTCTCAGTGCAAGACTGGTCTCTGTAACCCTGCATAGATCACATTTATAAAATGCGACTTTTCAGAAAGTTGCAAAAAAATAAAGTCTAACTCCACACCAGATATCCCCAATATTTAGTTTAACTGAGATAGTTGCACCTAAAATTGCACTTGCGCCAAATATATTACTACTGAACACCATTTCCAAAAATTTGGTGCAGCTGGACATAGCGACTCCAGTTAAAAACTAACACTCCTACAATGATAAATTCACCCCAATATTTACAAGTACACTGCAATAACACTTCATTTAAACATGCATTACTTTTCATGGGCTAAGCCCTTTAAATATTCTTTTTTTTCCAATTAAAGGGGTTGTCTCACTTAGCAGACTCCATGTCCAGAGTGCGGTGCCTACTATCTAACTATACTGTCTGGCATTCTGTGCTCCAGTGCTTGCTCCTCTTTTTTATAATACCGGCCAATACTGTTCAACTGCACAGGCGCAGCGCTCCAGACATGGAGTCTGCACATCAGAGCAGATAAGGGGAGCGCACACAGTGTAAGTAAGAGAGGCCGACGCTGCCAAAACTGTGCACAGGCCCTGTATACAGGAGCAGCAGCCCCAGCCAAAAACAGCCCAAAAGAAAGACGGGGATGGAAATAGCCACAGAATATATGCAAAAAAGTGGACAGCCCCTTTAAAGACTCTGCTAGGAGGACACAAAGTTCTCTGCGGCCTCACTCCTAGCACATGGACTATTTTCTTTTTCCTAAAAAGTACTTGTCTACAAATCCATGATTCACGGCTGGACCATGACAATAGTAAGCATATTTGGCCGACTGCCCGGGAAACATCACTGCCTAGGAATGATTTGTAACCGCAGCAGAGAACTCTGACAGATGAGGACTGCTGTTCATCCAGCTTTCCAGACAAAATCACTGAATAAAACGTTCAGCCACTTCAATAAAGAGGAGGAATTAAAGGGGATCTCCAAGGTTTTGTTATATCAGGCAAGCAGCCGTATAGAAACAAAAAACAACTTTAAAGTGTCCTGGCCGTCCAGCACCACTGTTCTGGTCTCTGTTGGGCCTGCAGTGATGACCTGCATTGGTCACCTGACAGCTGCAGCCAATCAACGGCCTCTGATTGGCTGAAGCTGCCATGTGACCAAGGCAGGCCTGGAAGGGATCGGAGAAGTTTTTTTTTGGTCTAATTTTACAAAATCTTGGAGAACCCTTTTAAAGAGTAAAAATGACTGATTAGGATACGTTGGGGTATGTTCACATCTGCGGCATGCTGCAACAGTTTTTGTCCGGCATTTATGGGGATCTGGCGGTGAAAGGTAGAATCTGGCAATGTCAGATCCGGCGGATACATTGTTCCAGCTGTGAACATACCCTTAGGAGACTTTGGGGGAGATTTATCAAACTAGTGTAAAGTAGAACTGGCTTAGGTGTCCATAGCAACCAATTAGATTCCACCTTTCATTTTCCAAAGGAGCTGTGAAAAATGAAAGGTGGAATCTGATTGGTTGCTATGGGCAACTAACCCGGTTCTACTTTACACCAGTTTGATAAATATTCCCCTTTTTCTGCATGAAATTCTTTTTTTTTTTTGTTTTGGGGGGTGCACACTGATAAAAATCTATCGTAGGAAGAGGTATACTTTTAAAATATCCAACTACATAATTTCACAAATTTTTATTTTATTTTTGGATTTATATGTCTGTTCGTCCTGATCACATATACTTACAATCTAACCAGGTTGGGGAGTCCATTAAATATGTCAGCATTAAGGCATCCAATCCTATTATTGGCTAGATCTCTGGAAAAATAAAAAAACACAGTGATGAATTATTACATATCTGCTATAACAAGTGCACAGTACGGAATTTCTTCCTCCACCAACGCTTGTGAAGCCACTAGATTCCTTGAAGTTCATATCGATAGGTTCCCATCTTTTAGCGTCCATTCACACGTCCGCATAATGAGTCCACAAAATTGCGGAACGGGTGCAGATGCGGACGGCACACGGTACACTTCCGTTCCGCAGGCCCGCAAAGAAATATAGCGCATGTCCTATTCTTGTCCGCAGCCACGGACAAGAATAGGCATTTCTATCATAGTGCTGGCCATGTGCGGTCCGCAAAATGTGGAACACACATGGCTGTTGTCTGTATTTTGCGGATCCGCAATTTGCGGACCGCAAAACAGTAGCGGACAGGTGAATGCACCCTAAGGCTATGTCCAGAACATGGCCGCCATCTTGAAAGCCACCATATTGGATTATGGGCAAATTTTCCCAATGGGAAGGGGGTCATGTAGCAGAGCAAAGAATTTTCTCAGAAATCGACTGACGCAATCAGATTCGCCACATCTCTTTTGGATCAAAAGTTATCAACACAGAAAGTTCAAAGTTGTGTGTTCAGCACCAGGGACAACACACTGAACACGTCAGATAACTGCGCATCACAGGGAACGTTCCCAGTTGTTGACTTTTGAACCACAAGAGATACTGCAAATCTCTCTATCTATAGATTCAGAGACATAAAACCTCTTCAATCACCGGAGACTATACATACTATCCATTACCACAACCTCCAGGCTGACTGTACAATACATCGAACAGTAATGGAAGTGAATGAATTCTAATGCACTTTACACTTACATTGATTTCAATGTCAATGCCTTCACTTTACACATTTTAGCGCCCTAGACAGGTATGCACGTAAGGGTCCTATTCAGCCTTGAGAAATGTAAATCTCCAAGTAGAGGAGGCAATGACAGACCCTTCAAGTGACTGCTGGGGGTCTCCACTCACGGACCACCTGCAATGCTATCTCCTCTCAGTCTCGGATGCATTTCTATATACTGCAGAGTTACTTACAGCCGTTTAAGAGATGAAAGTCCCCAAAAGGCACCGGGTTCGATTGTGCTGATCAGGTTATTCCGAAGATCTCTGTAATCAGAGGAGAATACAGATCAGACACCACATAGATTATACTTTGGTTATAACCAGACATCGGATTCTCTGTGCATAGTGAATAAGCCATGGATTTGCCTATACTGCCAACAATTAACCCCTTGAGCATGCAGCCCGAATTGACCCTAAAATCAAAGCCAAATCTCATGTGTCATCTTTTGAGATGCTTTCATTTATCCAAACAATTCTGGGGCTAATTGTGGTGAAACATTGTACTTTACGTTAGAGGTGCATTTTGGTCAATATATATTTGTTATTTACTCCCAAATTTACCACTTAAAAAAATTGCAATTTTCAAAAATCTGTATTTCTCTGCTTTTAATACAGATAATTATCTATTTTGTGAGGTATGACTAATAAACGTTTGTTGCCATCATTTTTTTTAAACATTCTTTTTTTATTCTGGGGCCTTAGAGGTCTTACAAGTTTAGCAGAAATTTTTTCACGCTTTCAAAGAAAGTTTACAAAACCCATCTTTTAGGGAGCAATTCAGTTCAAAGTGGCTTTAAGGGGTCTATATAAAATAAGCCCCCCCACACACACACACACTAAATCTACCAAACTTTAAAATCTATACCCCTTTTAGATGTTTCACAGGAGTTAAAGTCGAGGTGAAATTTAAACAAAAAACATAAAAAAAAGGAAAAACTTTTGATATGTCTTAACCCCTTCGCGCCCAGAGCTTTTTTCGGTTCTGCATTTTCGTTTTGCGCTCCCTGCCTTCAAACAGCCATAACTCTTTTATTTTTCTGTTCACATAGCTGTATGAGGGCTTGTTTTTTGCGGGACAAGTTGTACTTTCCAACGCCACCATTTAATATTGCATACGGTGTAGTGGGAAGCGGGAAAAAAATTCCAAACCGGGTGAAATTGCAAAGAAAACGCTATTCCGCTACAGTTCTACGGGTTTCTTATTTACAGCGTTCGATGTGCATTAAAACTGATCCGTTACTTTCATTCTACTGGTCAGTACGAATCCAGCAATACCCAATATGTATAGTTTTTCCTGCGTTTTCATAGTGATAAAATAATTAGAAAGTTGCCCTTTTTTTTTTTTCCTTGTCAAATCTTGACCCCTATAACTTTTTGGTATTTATGTGTACAGAGCTGTATGGGGGCTCATTTTTTGCGGGACGATCTGAAGTTTTTATTGATACCATTCTGGGGTGTGTATGACTTTTTGATCACTTTTTATTTAATTTTTTTTAGAAAAAAAAAGCGACAAAAAACGGCAAATCGCCATTTGGACGCTTTTTTCTGCCACACAATTCGCCGTATTGGAATTTCTTTTTTTATATTTTAAAAGTACGGGCGTTTTCGGTCACGGTGATACCCATGATGTCTATATTTATTGTTATTTAGGTATTTATTTTTTACTTATACGGAAAGGGGGGTGATTTGAACTTTTACATATTTTTTATATATTTTTTGACATTTTTTTTAAATTTTTTTTTACTATTAGAAAGCTCAAATATGGGCTTATATATTGTGGCTTTTTTTTTTTTCTTTATGAGCAATTCTGGGTTTTATAGACTCAGAAATCCATGAATTGCTCATTTCTTATCCTGGCCTGCCATCTAGTGGCCAGAATAAGAATTGCACTTTGAAAACTGTAATCCTCACCAGCGAGGATTACAGTTTTCATATGGTGTACAGACACCCCGATTGGCCACACGGGGTGTCTGTACACCACCCGGAAGCGAACACTTCCGGGTTTAGACGCAACTAGATGCCGTGATCACGGCATCTAGTCACCCCGGAAGACGCCGCCGACACAGTAGGTAGCGGCAAGTCTCTGCTGTTAGAAACAGCAGAGACTTGCCGGCCATGACGCCCGCCGCACCCGCGAGCGGGCGCCATGTGCCCGCATCGCCCCAGCGCCGTACATGTACGGCGCTGGGCGCGAAGGGGTTAAAGACACATCAAAAGATTTCATCAGTGAAGGTCTGAGTGCTGAGGACCCCCACCAATCCCTAGAATGAAAACACAGAAGTGCTCACATATCGCTCTCTCTCGAAGAGGGCAGAATCGAGGCAGGTTCCACAGACTTTCTACCGATTTAGTCTCATACAGCGAGGAGAGACAGCGAGATATGAGAGAGCTTCTTTCTCCTCGTTCAAGGGATTGTGAGGGTCTACGCACTCAGACCCCCACCAATCAAAACGTTTGATATGCCTCTAAGACATATAAGATGTTTTTTGAAGACTCAGTGTCCCATTAAAAACAAATATATTTTTGCCTATTTAGACTTATATTGAAGCGATTCTTCCCATAGAAATGAATGGGACAGTTAGGTGTAATTACACCTACTCACCACTACCCCCGTTACGGCCAGCATGTAAACAATGAAGAGGAGGAAGCGCTGGTACGGCGCACGCCTCCTCTTCAAACAGCTGATAGGCGGGGGTGCCGGGTGTCGGACCCCCTGCCAATCTGATATTGATGACCTATCCTGAGGATAGATCATCAATATATATAACTCTGAGAACCCCTTTAAGCTGTTTCTAATGATACGTAGGTCTACTCAAAATCTTCCATTGTCAAAAAGGTTAATAGGAATAAATATCACCACAAATTATTACACAATTTCCCCAATATCCCATATGTGGTGATAAACTGCTGTTTGGACACATGGGATGGCTCAGAAGTGAGGGAGCGCCACTTGTCTTCAGAGCATGAACTTTGCTGAAACCTTTTTTTATATTGTTTTTTGTTATATTTGTCGACAGAGCTTTCATTCCATTCTGTCAGTGGTTATATTTTTAATTTTTATGGGGTTCACTGTACAGGGTAAAAATAAACCTTTTATATTAAAGGTTTATGGGTTTTTTTTACTGTTCCAAAAGTTTTTTTTTCTGCTTTTATATCTTCTAGGGGACTTTGATTGCTAGCATAACACACTGCAATACTTCTGTACTGCAATGTAGTATACCTATCAGTTTTACACTGACAGCCTGTTAGACACTGCCAAAGGCAAAGTCTAATCATCTTCTGTAGCTGGCAGACCATGAGGCCTCCAGCTGCCATGAAACTATCTAGACACATCACATCATCTGGGGGTGGGGCAAAAGGGGTCAATTACTTAGAAGGGGTTTGACACCAATGATGGGGGTTGCAACATGGAGTCCTGAGCAGGGGCCATTAATGCACGGTATGGTAGGTATGCAAACGTGCTACCTGCAATGTCAAACATTTATGGCATGGTTCAGGAATGGGTTAAAATATTCAGACTTATTGTTATAAAGTAATGTTCTCTTAATGGCTTACTTATCCATGTTCAAGGCTATGGACCCCTTGGCACTGATTTTTTTATTGATCCTTTGCTGTCTAATTGCAATGTTAGGCAACTTTCTACATAGTATTTATTAGAAATTTACAATCATGTTGCCGAGTCTGTGTAACGCCTCATACAAGTGTTTAGGGACGGCTGATAACACAAGCTGTACAGTATCAGAGGGCAGGTAGGAGAAAAAGCACACAAATGGAGCCTAATGGGGGGTGACCAATCACACAGGACGTATGTGAATGTAGAAAAAGGACAGCAACCACGGCACAGTGCAGGGGAAGGGAGGAATCACACACTCCACACATCAGTGTGTCAGCAGAAATGAGAGGAGGTCCCTCATGGGCTGCAGAAGGAGAAATCAGTCTGGGAATGGTGCTGTGCTGACACATGAGCGCTAGTGAAGACAGAAGCATGCTGGGCACACAGGCCTCACATCCAGCATATATTACTGGAAGAAAACATCTAAGTTTGAAACTAGGAGCTGCAGATGGAAGTTTTACTGTCTCCATACTTAGTCCATAAACTCTGCTCAGAAACTATATGGTTGTGAGCTGGACTGTACATGTGAACATGTCCAGCAGTAAACCATTAGCCCCTGTAAGAGACTGTCATTCTTTACAGCTAAAAATATCCCCTACTGTACTGGAATGTGAGATAGAATAACTCCCCATTACTGAATGATGGACAGACGGAGAAAAGACAAGCTGCCATCTTCATTGTCCACCGTGCCGTACGTGAAATGCACTGTAATACCATGCCAGCAGAATAAAGAATAATGGCTGACATAACGTGGTCAAGAACCACCAGGATGTTAGTTATGGCAAATCCAAGTGACAAGCTAGAACTTATATTCATGAAAAATCCCTTCAAGGGCTCATGCACACAACCGTAATTTCGGTCCGATCCGCATTTTTTGTGGATCGAATGCGGACTCATTAATTTCAATGAGGCCACCAAAGAAGTAGACACCATGTGCTGTGCACCTCTGCATGTCCGTTCCACGGCCGACAAAAAAAATTACATTAAAAAATAAAACTTACGGCCATGTGCATGAGCCTTATTTCTTTTATATTTTTTTAACTTTCTCAGTGTTTCAATTCCTCTCCATTACTACATTTTACATCTCTGACTGCGCTGCCGTCCTACCTGCTGCCTGCATTCATTCATAGTGAGTACTGAAAAGTTATGGAAGCTACTGTATGGTAGTTTAGCAAAGCAGCCCTGCTAGGGGCTGCTTCATACACTTTATATGTGATGGCTCTAATAATTGGGGCCCAATGCAATGGGGTCAGATCCCCCAATAGGTGTCCTCTACAGATGGCCCCATAGGTGTCCTCTACAGATGGCCCCATAGGTGTCCTCTACAGATATGTGTCCTCTACAGATGGCCCCTATATGTGGGCCATCTGTAGAGGACACCTATGGGGCCATCTGTAGAGGACACCTATGGGGCCATCTGTAGAGGACACCTATGGGGCCATCTGTAGAGGACACCTATGGGGCCATCTGTAGAGGACACCTATGGGGCCATCTGTAGAGGACACCTATGGGGCCATCTGTAGAGGACACCTATGGGGCCATCTGTAGAGGACACCTATGGGGCCATCTGTAGAGGACACCTTGGGCCATCTGTAGAGGACACCTATGGGGCCATCTGTAGAGGACACCTATGGGGCCATCTGTAGAGGACACCTATGGGGCCATCTGTAGAGGACACCTATGGGGCCATCTGTAGAGGACACCTATGGGGCCATCTGTAGAGGACACCTATTGGGGGATCTGACCCCATTGCATTGGGCCCCAATTATTAGAGCCATCACATATAAAGTGTATGAAGCAGCCCCTAGCAGGACTGCTTTGCTAAACTACCATACATTTCACACTTTTGTGTTAAGTACCGTATTTTTCGCTTTATAAGACGCACCTGATGATAAGATGCACCTAGGTTTTTGTAAAGGAAATTAAGAAAATAAAATATTTTGAACCAAATGGTGTGCTTTTGGTGGGTTTTGAACTAATGGGAGGTCTGTGGATGGCCCCCTGTTATGGTGTCCTCTACGGATGGCCCCCTGTTATGGTGTCCTCTACGGATGGCCCCCTGTTATGGTGTCCTCTACGGATGGCCCCCTGTTATGGTGTCCTCTACGGATGGCCCCCTGTTATGGTGTCCTCTACAGATGGCCCCCTGTTATGGTGTCCTCTACGGATGGGCCCCCTGTTATGGTGTCCTCTACAGATGGGCCCCCTGTTATGGTGTCCTCTACAGATGCCCCCTGTTATGGTGTCCTCTACAGATGGCCCCCTGTTATGGGTGTCCTCTACAGATGGCCCCCTGTTATGGTGTCCTCTACAGATGGCCCCCTGTTATGGTGTCCCTACAGATGGCCCCCTGTTATGGTGTCCTCTACAGATGGCCCCCTGTTATGGTGTCCTCTACAGATGGCCCCCTGTTATGGTGTCCTCTACAGATGGCCCCCTGTTATGGTGTCCTCTACAAGATGGCCCCCTGTTATGGTGTCCTCTACAGATGGCCCCCTGTTATGGTGTCCTCTACAGAGGCCCCCTGTTATGGTGTCCTCTACAGATGGCCCCCTGTTATGGTGTCCTCTACAGATGGCCCCCTGTTATGGTGTCCTCTACAGATGGCCCCCTGTTATGGTGTCCTCTACAGATGGCCCCCTGTTATGGTGTCCTCTACAGATGGCCCCCTGTTATGGTGTCCTCTACAGATGGCCCCCTGTTATGGTGTCCTCTACAGATGGCCCCCTGTTATGGTGTCCTCTACAGATGGCCCCCTGTTATGGTGTCCTCTACAGATGGCCCCCTGTTATGGTGTCCTCTACAGATGGCCCCCTGTTATGGTGTCCTCTACAGATGGCCCCCTGTTATGGTGTCCTCTACAGATGGCCCCCTGTTATGGTGTCCTCTACAGATGGCCCCCTGTTATGGTGTCCTCTACAGATGGCCCCCTGTTATGGTGTCCTCTACAGATGGCCCCCTGTTATGGTGTCCTCTACAGATGGCCCCCTGTTGGTCCTCTAAGATGCCCTGTTATGGTGTCCTCTACAGATGGCCCCCTGTTATGGTGTCCTCTACAGATGGCCCCCTGTTATGGTGTCCTCTACAGATGGCCCCCTGTTATGGTGTCCTCTACAGATGGCCCCCTGTTATGGTGTCCCTCTACAGATGGCCCCCTGTTATGGTGTCCTCTACAGATGGCCCCCTGTTATGGTGTCCTCTACAGATGGCCCCCTGTTATGGTGTCCTCTACAGATGGCCCCCTGTTATGGTGTCCTCTACAGATGGCCCCCTGTTATGGTGTCCTCTACAGATGGCCCCCTGTTATGGTGTCCTCTACAGATGGCCCCTGTGGTCCTCTACAGATGGCCCCCTGTTATGGTGTCCTCTACAGATGGCCCCCTGTTATGGTGTCCTCTACAGATGGCCCCCTGTTATGGTGTCCTCTACAGATGGCCCCCTGTTATGGTGTCCTCTACAGATGGCCCCCTGTTATGGTGTCCTCTACAGATGGCCCCCTGTTTATGGTGTCCTCTACAGATGGCCCCCTGTTATGGTGTCCTCTACAGATGGCCCCCATATTGTCCTCTACAGATGGCCCCCATATGTGTCCTCTACAGATGGCCCCTATATGTGTCCTCTACAGATGGCCCCTATATGTGTCCTCTACAGATGGCCCTATAAGTGTCCTCTACAGATGGCCCTATAAGTGTCCTCTACAGATGGCCCTATAAGTGTCCTCTACAGATGGCCCTATAAGTGTCCTCTACAGATGGCCCTATAAGTGCCCTCCACAGATCCCCCTATAAGTGTCCGCCACAAATCCTCGTAACAGTGTCATCCACAGATCCCCCATAACAGTGCACCATCCACAGACCTCCCATTAGTTCAAAACCCACCAAAAGCACACCATTTGGTTCAAAATATTTTATTTTCTTAATTTCCTTTACAAAAACCTAGGTGCATCTTATCATCAGGTGCGTCTTATAAAGCGAAAAATACGGTACTTAACACAAAAGTGTGAAACAACTGAAAATATATGTCTTATATTCTAGGTTCTTCAAAGTAGCCACCTTTTGCTTTGATTACTGCTTTGCACACTCTTGGCATTCTCTTGATGAGCTTCAAGAGGTAGTCACCTGAAATGGTTTTCACTTCACAGGTGTGCCCTGTCAGGTTTAATAAGTGGGATTTCTTGCCTTATAAATGGGGTTGGGACCATGAGTTGTGTTGGGCAGAAGTCAGGTGGATACACAGCTGATAGTCCTACTGAATAGACTGTTAGAATTTGTATTATGCCAAGAAAAAAAGCAGCTCAGTAAAGAAAAACGAGTGGCCATCATTACTATAAGAAATGAAGGTCAGTCAGTCCGAAAAATTGGGAAAACTTTGAAAGTGTCCTCAAGTGCAGTCGCAAAAACCATCAAGCGCTACAAAGAAACTGGCTCACATGAGGACCGCTCCAGGAAAGGAAGACCAAGAGTCACCTCTGCTGTGGAGGATAAGTTCATCCGAGTCACCAGCCTCAGAAATCGCAGGTTAACAGCAGCTCAGATTAGAGACCAGGTCAATGCCACACAGAGTTCTAGCAGCAGACACATCTCTACAACAACTGTTAAGAGGAGACTGTGTGCAGCGGGCCTTCATGGTAAAATAGCTGCTAGGAAACCACTGCTAAAGACAGGCAACAAGCAGAAGAGACTTGTTTGGACTAAAGAACACAAGGAATGGACATTAGACCAGTGGAAATCAGTGCTTTGGTCTGATGAGTCCAAATTTGAGATCTTTGGTTCCAACCACCATGTCTTTGTGCAACGCAGAAAAGGTGAACGGATGGACTCTACATTCCTGGTTGCCACGGTGAAGCATGGAGGAGGAGGTGTGATGGTGTGGGGGTGCTTTGCTGGTGACACTGTTGGGGATTTATTCAAAATTGAAGGCATACTGAACCAGCATGGCTACCACAGCATCTTGCAGCGGCATGCTATTCCATCCGGTTTGCGTTTAGTTGGACCATCATTTATCAACAGGACAATTACCCCAAACACACCTCCAGGCTGTGTAAGGGCTATTTGACCAAGAAGGAGAGTGATGGGGTGCTACGCCAGATGACCTGGCCTCCACAGTCACCAGACCTGAGCCCAATCGAGATGGTTTGGGGTGAGCTGGACCGCAGAGTGAAGGCAAAAGGGCCAACAAGTGCTAAGCATGGGAACTCCTTCAAGACTGTTGGAATACCATTTCAGGTGACTACCTCTTGAAGCTCATCAAGAGAATGCCAAGAGTGTGCAAAGCAGTAATCAAAGCAAAAGGTGACTACTTTGAAGAACCTAGAATATAAGACATATTTTCAGTTGTTTCACACTTAACTTTTTTGTTAAGTATATAATTCCACATGTGTTAATTCATAGTTTTGATGCCTTCAGTGTGAATCTACAATTTTCATAGTCATGAAAATACAGAAAACTCTTTGAATGAGAAGGTGTGTCCAAACTTTTGGTCTGTACTGTATATAAAATCATGAAGTGTGTCGTAATTGCATTAGGTCCTGAAGAAGGCACAACCCCAGTGCTGAAATGTGCAGCTTAAATAAAAGACAATTCAGATGATTCATCCTCACACTGCAGCCCACTCTCAGGACTAGGACTTCATAACAAAAGAATCATCCTTTAAATACCCAAATGTAGGAGATCCCGCGCAGATCCCACCCAATAATAATGTGACCCTGCCCCAACATACACGCTGCTGCAGAACTCAAATTAAAGGGGGCATCACGTTGGTCAATCTCAGATCAATCGTATTAAAGGGGTATTCCCATCACAGACAATGGGGGCATATCGCTATTGTCTGATAGGTGTCAAAGTAGATGAAAAAACATAGGGTAGATTAATAGGATTCGTTCATGGACAATCGAGAAACGTGGAGATATTTTATGAGCTCTGTACATGGCAGAACCATGCGGAAAGAACAGGCTTCTCTAGCTGCGCGAATACTGCAAGTGCACTCAGGGCTTCCAGATCATAGATACCTCCAATAGTCCGTACTAATATAAATGAAGCAGGTAAGTAAAACACTCTGGGTGGTATCTGCACATGGAAAGTATGTGGAAAAAGCAGCAAGTCTAGTAAAATGAATGGAGCGTTCTTGGACTTATCCCCCAGAGAGTCAATTTCCTGCAGAGTAATACACATCAAAAACCACAACCTCCCCCAACAAGCCGGGTTCGCTCGAAGCTGACACTCCAATCACGAGAGTCGTATTCCCACAACACTTCATCTAAAAAGGAGAAAAACTCCTTGTACGCAGCGTGCCTCATATAATACTATAGATGGTTATGGAGTGTTACTCATACAGCATCATAGTGACAGATGCCACACACACAATGCTGGGGTGCAGCATGGCACCAAAGCTCACAGCTATACCACTGCTTTAGGCCTCATGCACACAGTCGTATGGATTTTACAGTCTGTAAAGTGTGGATACAGTCCACGTGCCATGTGCATTTTTTGAAGAAAAATACATACGGTTGTGTGCATGAAGCCTTACCTGATGTGATGATATAAATGACAATGTCCAGGATAATCTAGTACAATGCATGCCTGCAGAGGATAAAAACGGAGGGAAAAAACAAAAAACATCCGAACGACGGTGCAAATGTCAGAGAGAACAACCTAAAACTCTGTGACCTATTACAGCAACAAGGAGCACTTTCATAAAGCCACCTCAGCTCAGGTCTTTCGAAGACCCTCATGGACCTCTAAAATGGAAGTGCTTTGAAGTTGCACAAAATTGGAAAACTGGTTTCACAAGCCGGATTGTTAGTATTATGAAATATCAATTTTTGTAGATGACACTAAACTGTGTAAAGTAATTAACACAGAATAGGACAGTACACTGTATATACACACTACCGAGGACAGTACACTGTATATACACACTACAGAGGACAGTACACTGTATATACACACTACCGAGGACAGTACACTGTATATACACACTACAGAGGACAGTACACTGTATATACACACTACCGAGGACAGTACACTGTATATACACACTACAGAGGACAGTACACTGTATATACACACTACAGAGGACAGTACACTGTATATACACACTACAGAGGACAGTACACTGTATATACACACTACCGAGGACAGTACACTGTATATACACACTACCGAGGACAGTACACTGTATATACACACTACGAGGACAGTACACTGTATATACACACTACCGAGGACAGTACACTGTATATACACACTACAGAGGACAGTACACTGTATATACACACTACAGAGGACAGTACACTGTATATACACTACAGAGGACAGTACACTGTATATACACTACAGAGGACAGTACACTGTATATACACACTACAGAGGACAGTACACTGTATACACACTACAGAGGACAGTACACTGTATATACACACTACAGAGGACAGTACACTGTATATACACACTACCGAGGACAGTACACTGTATATTATACACTACCGAGGACAGTACACTGTATATATATACACTACAGAGGACAGTACACTGTATATATATACACTACAGAGGACAGTACACTGTATATATATACACTACAGAGGACAGTACACTGTATATATATACACTACAGAGGACAGTACACTGTATATATATACACTACAGAGGACAGTACACTGTATATACACACTACAGAGGACAGTACACTGTATATACACACTACAGAGGACAGTACACTGTATATACACACTACAGAGGACAGTACACTGTATATACACACTACAGAGGACAGTACACTGTATATACACACTACAGAGGACAGTACACTGTATATATACACACTACAGAGGACAGTACACTGTATATATACACACTACAGAGGACAGTACACTGTATATATACACACTACAGAGGACAGTACACTGTATATATACACACTACAGAGGACAGTACACTGTATATATTATACACTACAGAGGACAGTACACTGTATATATACACACTACAGAGGACAGTACACTGTATATACACACTACAGAGGACAGTACACTGTATATACACCAGGACGTACTTATACACACGAGGACAGTACACTGTATATACACACTACAGAGGACAGTACACTGTATATACACACTACCGAGGACAGTACACTGTATATACACACTACCGAGGACAGTACACTGTATATACACACTACGAGGACAGTACACTGTATATACACACTACCGAGGACAGTACACTGTATATACACACTACCGAGGACAGTACACTGTATATACACACTACCGAGGACAGTACACTGTATATACACACTACCGAGGACAGTACACTGTATATATACACACTACAGAGGACAGTACACTGTATATACACACTACCGAGGACAGTACACTGTATATACACACTACCGAGGACAGTACACTGTATATACACACTACAGAGGGACAGTACACTGTATATACACACTACAGAGGACAGTACACTGTATATACACACTACCGAGGACAGTACACTGTATATACACACTACCGAGGACAGTACACTGTATATACACACTACCGAGGACAGTACACTGTATATATACACACTACAGAGGACAGTACACTGTATATATACACACTACAGAGGACAGTACACTGTATATATACACACTACAGAGGACAGTACACTGTATATATACACACTACAGAGGACAGTACACTGTATATATACACACTACAGAGGACAGTACACTGTATATACATACACACACACACCATAGAGGACAGTACACTGCTACAGATGGATCTGGATAGACTGGAGGCTTGGGCAGAGAAGTGGCAGATGAGGTTTAACACTGACAAATGTAAGGTTATGCATATGGGAAGGAATAATGCAAGTCACCAGTACATACTAAATGGTAAAACATTGGGTAACTCTGACATGGAAAAAACCTAGGAATTTTATTGAACAGCAAACTAAGCTGTAGAAACCAGTGTCAGACAGCTGCTGCCAAGGCCAATAAGATAATGGGTTGCATCAAAAGATGCATAGATGCCCGTGATGAGAACATAGTCCTGCCACTTTACAAATCACTAGTCAGACCACACATGGAGTACTGTGTACAGTTCTGGGCTCCTGTGAACAAGGCAGACATAGCAGAGCTGGAGAGGGTTCAGAGGAGGGCAACTAAAGTAATAACTGGAATGGGTGGACTACAGTACCCAGAAAGATTATCAAAATTAGGCTTATTCACTTTAGAAAAAAGACGACTGAGGGGAGATCTAATAACTATGTATAAATATATCAGAGGTCAGTACAGAGATCTCTCCCATCATCTATTTATCCCGAGGACTGTGACTGTGACGAGGGGACATCCTCTGCGTCTGGAGGAAAGAAGGTTTGTACACAAACATAGAAGTGGATTCTTTACGGTAAGAGCAGTGAGACTATGGAACTCTCTGCCTGAGGAGGTGGTGATGGTAAGTTCACTAAAAGAGTTCAAGAAGGGCCTGGATGTATTTCTGGAGGGTAATAATATTACAGGTTATAGTTACTAGAGAGGGGTCGTTGATCCAGGGAGTTATTCTGATTGCCTGATTGGAGTCGGGAAGGAATTTTTCCCCCTAAAGTGGGGAAAACTGGCTTCTACCTCACAGGGTTTTTTTTTGCCTTCCTCTGGATCAACTTGTAGGAAAACAGGCCGAACTGGATGGACAGATGTCTTTTATCAGCCCTATGAACTGTGTTACTATCACACGTCTGTTTATGGTGGACTATTGGTCAGTAGGCGCTTGGTATAAAGATCTGCCAAGTATGTGTGGGCTTTCCAATTTTCCCATTGTCTGATATTATATCACAAGGAAATACTTACAGCCTCTCCAGGAAGCTCAGCCCCTCGAAAGACGCATTCTTCAGCTCAGTGATCTTATTGCTATTCAGAATCCTAGAAAGACATATAAGAAGAAGAATCAGTGTGGGGAAAATAAGAGAATATATTCGAGGCACAAAAACATCTCAAATCAAAAATCTTCTCCTACATTTATAGTAAAATTCCCTCAGTCCGCCACAGAACTGGTGATGGTCATGTCATCAGGATGAACATTACAACTCCTGTGTAATAGATGACTTTAGATGTCCTGTACCCCGTCTGTGTACCCACAGAGCCCGCATACAGCATGCCATGTCATTGGAGGAGGCTGCATTGTAGAAATAAATCCCAGCATCCCTTCAGAAATGGTTAGCATCAGTTCATATTGCATCACAAGTCAAACAACAAAATCTGCACATTTTTCACATGCGGCAAAGAAAAAAAAAAATACAGCGATAGGATTGACGGTGCTCGCTTGTCTGGTAAATTCTACATGATTTATCCTCGCTCAGTGACCACAGGGACAATCCTTCAGGGGATCTGGGGCATGTCAACCACAGAATCCTGAGCGTCAGCATAGAATTTTTTTTTTTTTAAACACCTCAGATTTAATTTTGACGTGTGAAAACCTTCTGTTGAAAATCCAGTTTGTGCAGCGGACTCACCACAGATTTCAGCCCTGTACTATGAAGGGGTACAATCCACAGCCAGACATTAAGCATTCTGTGGATTTACCACTCCACAGTGTCTTTCATACAGAAGTTTGGACGACAGTGTCTAAACCCCATCCATATGCATGGGACCGTCATTTGCTGCCAAGGCTGAACTATCTGACTGACCGTGCAGCAAGTCCACAGCTTAGGGGGCTGTAAAGCTTTCATACCTGTCAGCACAGTATTCTGTCAATGCCCTGCCTGCAGATTATTGAAACTATCTCCTATGACCCAATCTTGTGTTTGATCACTCAGCAGTGATCTGAGTATTATTTTTTTTTTGGGGGGTGGGGTGGCGCCGCATTGCTTAACTGGTGTCCAGTGAAGTCCTCTATATCCTGGCTCTTTACCATGGATAACTGTGGTTTCCCTCTTTATTCTAAAATGTCACATGGACCAGTGTTACCCAGCTTGATTGTGATAGAGAAGACATAGTGACCGTCAAGGGACAGCAACATACAAATTACATGTTAATCATGTGTACAAATGCACAGATTACGCTTCAGAAATGTAATCTTTGTTGTGATAAGCATCACAACCCTGGGTGGGTTCATAAATATTAGTATTTAAAGGCTATATACACCTTTGGGGACAATTTTTTTCAGTTCATCTTTATTAAAAATATGGAACCCTTTTCTTGGTACAGAGATGATATTTCTATCTGCTCCGTCATAAGATAAAAGAACCACTGCCGAATAAAATGACTACAAAACTAGGTCACTCCTGACAGCTCCACCCAATATCCTTCAGTCAGCAGTAATTAAGTTGTACTGAAGCTGTCATCACTGTCCCTGCAAACACCTTGATCTTCATGGACGGCCATAACTGTCCCTGCACACAACCTGATCTTCACGGACTGCCAAGACTGTCGCTGCACACCCCCTGATCTTCACGGACTGTCATCATTGTCCTTGCACACACACACCTTGATCTTCATGGACTGTCATCACTGTCCCTGCACACACCTTGATCTTCATGGATGACCATGACTGTCCCTGCATACCCCTTGATCTTCATGGACGGCCATGACTGTCCCTGCCCACCCCTTGATCTTCATGGATGACCATGACTGTCCCTGCACACAACCTGATTTTCAAGGACGGCCATGACTGTCCCTGCACACCCCTTGATCTTCGTGGACAGCCATGACTGTCCCTGGACACACCTTGATCTAAATGGACTGCCATCACTGTCCCTGCCCACCCCTTGATCTTCATGGAGAGCCATGACTGTCCCTGGACACACCTTGATCTAAATGGACTGCCATCACTGTCCCTGCCCACCCCTCGATCTTCACGGACTGCCATCACTGTCCCTGCCCACCCTCGATCTTCACGGACTGCCATCACTGTCCCTGCCCACCCCTCGATCTTCATGAATTGCCATCACTGTCCCTGCCCACCCCTCGATCTTCACGGACTGCCATCATTGTCCCTGCACACCCCTTGATCTTCACAGACTGCCATGACTGTCCCTGCACACCCGTCGATCTTTGTGGACTGTCATCAGTGATGACAGCTTCAGTACAACTTAATTACTGCTGACTGAAGGATATTGGGTGGAGCTGTCAGGAGTGACCTAGTTTTGTAGTCATTTTATTCGGCAGTGGTTCTTTTATCTTATGACGGAGCAGATAGAAATATCATCTCTGTACCAAGAAAAGGGTTCCATATTTTTAATAAAGATGAACTGAAAAAAATTGTCCCCAAAGGTGTATATAGCCTTTAAATACTAATATTTAGGAACCCACCCAGGGTTGTGATGCTTATCACAACAAAGATTACATTTCTAAAGAGTAATCTGTGCATTTGTACACATGATTAACATGTAATTTGTACGTTGCCGTCCTTTGACGGTCACTATGTCTTCTCCATCACAATCAAGCTGGGTAACACTGGTCCATGTGACATTTTAGAATAAAGAGGGAACCCACAGTTATCCATGGTAAAGAGCCAGGATATAGAGGACTTTACTGCACACACCTGGATCTTCATGGACGGCACAGATCTAAGCACTGCAGGTAATTACTAATGAGGTGTTAAACATATGTCAGGAACACGCCATGCACCGCTCCGCCCGTTCATAATGACATTATAGTAATGAGAGTCACGCTATAAAGCTGGCTGGTAGTGCTACTGCCTCCAGCTTTTAGCAATGACAGGGATAACTTCACCTCAGCTTACCTGCATCACCCAGCACGCTGAGGCTCAGTCCTTGTCGGAGTCCGTCCTTCTCTCTGCAACTGCTGCACCCTCTGCACTTTGACAGGACCAAACACTGTAAATATCATCAAGCCTGGCCCTGTCAAAGTGGAGAGGGCTCAGCAGTTGCAGAGAGCAGAGCCTCTAGGTATAACAGTAACGCCCCCGTTGCTCCTAGAGTCTCATTTGCATATAGTAAAACTTCATTTTTCTCAGCAATGCAGACACATATGAACATGGGACCAACACAAATGTCTTCAGCTGCCAAGTGCACATGTAACAGGTCAGCCAGTGTCATAGGTACAAATCTGCTGACAGATGGTCTTTAAACATAGGCAAACACAGAGAGAATGGACCCTGAACCCAAAAAGTCCGTTAATATTATCTCGGAATATGAAAGCCTGTGAATGACTTTATTAGCCTCTGATACATGAGGTCCTGTAATTAGCATATAACCACATCCCAGTCTTCATTAACCAGTGAGACATCTGTGACAAGTATGTAAGGGGTGATACAGGAAACACCAGACGAGAACCAGTACGGACATGTGATGTTTAGGCTGGGGGGCTTATGTTCCCCCTCAGCACAATGACTACAGAGCCTCCACAAAGCTGTGGGGTCTTTGATGTGGTTTCTAAGAATGTTTCCACTTTTGAGAATCATCTGAAGTTTGGGAATGAACAGTGACGCAGGCAGAAGACGTCTTAGCTACGGAGACCTCACTCGTCTTGTCTCAGGGTTTGTAGTGAACCAAGCCTGGAAGCCATAAAGTAAGGAGAAGACATGGACGGCCGGCAATGGCCGGGATTTATCACCTCCTGTAAATGGACTGCGGGGAGGTTCTCACAGGAAGAAGACCATTATTCATCTCTTTCATGTTAACACCTCGGTAGCCATGACTGTACGATGGGCGACCACTAATGTTTATGAGGACACTGGAAAACCAGACTGGTCCTGTAAAGACCTCACCATAACATCGTAAATCCTATGTGTAAAACTAATACGTATAATAACTCTGTGGACCTTAAATCACAGATCTCCAGGATCAGGTGCTCGAATATTGAATATTCTGTATTATCGGACATTCCTAGAAAAGCACACAACCTGACACATGACCGTTGGTGCTTATATTGTCCACAAATCGCGGATCCGCAAAACATGGATACAGGCATGTGCGATCCACATTCTGTGGAACAGAATGTTCTGCCATCTACAGAACAACCCTAACCTTGTCCGTGAAATAGACAAGAATCGGAAATGTTCTATTTTTTTGTGGGGCCGCGGAATGTACATATACATGCGGACGATGGCCTAGCCGCATCTTTTGCGGCTCCATATCGGTCACGTAAAAAATGCGGATTGGAGGCGGACAGAAACCATGGTCGTGTGCATGAGCCCTAGCGGTGACTTATCTCCCCCCCCCAAGAGCAAAAGAATCAGGCATACTGAAGTCCAATCTTTAACCAGACATCTGCAATTTGGAAAAAGACGGGCCTCCCCTCATACACACTGGATGGTCAGCCGGTCCAGACGAAAAAAACGGCAGGCTTGGTTGACAATTATCTAATGTGCTAAACCCAGAGCAAAATCACTTGTTAGCAGTATAGGTCTCAATGCACAAACCACAAAGGTACCACAAAAAAAAAAAAAAACAAGAAAAAGGTGCTTGACCGCAAGTCAAAGGATGAAAAAAAAAAATTTCACTGAAAATTTTCACATGTCACACAAGAAATATAGAAAATATAGATGACAACATAGATTAACAAAGGGTGTGCTAGTACCAACAGTTGTGTAAACACTAACCTAAAAACTAAAAAATTAAAAAAAAAAAATAAAAAAATCATAGGACAGGGAAAATCCATACACAGTTCAATGTATACAGGGACATATGGGGTCATTTATTAAACTGGTGTAATGTAGAACTGGCTTAGCTGTTCATAGCAACCAATCAAATTCCACCTTTCATTTTCCAAAGGAGCTGTCAAAACTGAAAGGAGGAATCTGATTGGTTGCTAGGGACGACTAAGACAGTTCTACTTTACACCAGTTTAATAAATGACCCCAATAACGTACAGCAATCCAGAGCTCACTCACTAACCGCACACGACACGCATTTCATCCAATGGCTTTGTCTGGGAGGTTTTAATGTATTTTTTGAATAAAGAGGTTTTTTTACCTTTGACTCTTGTGATCAGGCACCTTTTTCTTTAATCAATGTGTATGGCCACCGTTTGGAGTACTCAAAAAAGGGAAACCGTCATCAGCTGTAGGCTACATTCACACAACCGGATCTGTTTTGTGGTCCACAAATTGTCTACATCCTGCACTATTCGTGGGCCCCATTGCAAAAATGCCTATTCTTGTCCGCAAAACGCACAATAGGACATGTCCTATAATGTGCAGCAGAGGCGGACATCCTTGTGCAGTCTTCATTTTTTTGTGGCCGCATAGAAATGAACGGGATTGGACGTGGACCGATAACAAGGTCGTGTGAACGTGGCCGCCTGCTGACCCCCCCTGTGTGACAGACACACTGATTTAAGTGTTGTGTCATTCATGAACAAAAAGTGGTAACCAGCAATATTATTACAATCCAAACACGGAAAGGAGTCATGGCTACCTGAGGAGCCATGGCTAATTGTGATTGTCCATATTGCTTCCTTTGCTGGCTGGATTCATTTTTCCATCACATCATACACGGCTCGTTTCCATGGTTACAGACCACCCTGCAATCCATCAGTGGTGGTCATGCTTGCACAATATAGGAAAAAGCACCAGCCTATGTGAGCTCTCAAGGTCCTCAGAGAGGCTGGTGTTTTTTCCTATAGTGTGCAAGCATGATCACCACTGATGGATTGCAGGGTGGTCTGTAACCATGGAAACGAGCCGTGTATGATGTGATGGAAAAATGAATCCAGCCAGCAAAGGAGACAAGATTTTTTTTTTTATGTCTCTCCACCTACAGCAAGATCTATACTTACCCTGCTCGGGCTCCATGGCTCCTGGGCTGTCCCGGCATGTAAACTTCCTGCACAGAGGGGGTAATGTGCGTCGCTGCAGCCACATGTCCTGCTGGGTGACAAATCACTGTTGATGCCAGTAAATGGCTGCAGCGGCACCCATGACCCTACTGTGCAGGAAGTCCACTTGCTGGGAATGTGAGGCCTCGTTCACATTTCCATGTCAGTGTCACGTCTGTAAAAAAAAGCGTACGTGTTTCATCTGTGAAGGATCTGTGGTTGGTCCGTGTGTCATCCGTAATCCACTGACATTGCTCCGATGAAAATTAATTTCCAAAGAATCTCCTATTAGTCATCAGTGAAAAACAGATGCGACACGGACACAACGCGTATGTGTGTCAGTGATTTTCACGGACCCACAGACTTACATGGGCGCGTTTGGTCCGGGACATGGAGTAAAGACGGACATGCTTCCGCTGTTTTACGGAAATGTGAACAGATCATTGATTTCTCACGGGAAAGCGCAGAGTGAACGAGGCTTGACCGGTGCAGAGCACAGCAGGGGAATATGTCTTTTGTTCAGGAGACGAGCTTGGAGGTATACAGTAGCATAAAAGAAAGGATACCATCGAATAGGAGGACACCCCACCTCCATCAGGTACGTGGAGCTCTATGGATACAAATGGCGCAGACGCCAAGAGTGGGTTCCGAACTTAATGTGAACACAGCCTAATAGAAACAATTACAGCTGTATATGGTATAACATAGGTATTCTCTCCTAGAAGCTTTGCTGAGTAGATTGTAAGCTCTTGGGTTGTCAATTCCTTTATTATTCTGTAAGGTCTATGTTTGTACATGGAAACTGGGAAGTGCTGCAGGATATACTGATTATTATTGCCTCTAGGGAGAATACGGTGCCATGCATATGGTGGCACATGACACACGGGGACCATATGCACAGGAGCCATGGGACGTGTTCTTTAACACTAAGTGCCAGGGCAGGAGAACTGTACAACGGCATTTTATTGGGTGCAGACGGAAAACTTATCTAATGTTCTGAGCAAAGTCCACGAGCAAAACTGCAGACACCGGATCAGACGGCGATCCACCGTTCACACTGTAAGGCGGCCGGAGAGGACAGCAAACACTACAGGTACCAACAGGTGAACCCACAGTGTAAGAGGGGTACATAGAGCGCTAAATACCCAGTATAAGAGGGGTACACAGAGCGCTACATACCCAGTATAAGAGGGGTACACAGAGCACTACATACCCAGTATAAGAGGGGTACATAGAGCGCTAAATACCCAGTATAAGAGGGTACACAGTGCACTACATACCCAGTATAAGAGGGTACACAGTGCACTACATACCCAGTATAAGAGGGGTACATAGAGCGCTACATACCCAGTATAAGAGGGGTACACAGTGCACTACATACCCAGTATAAGAGGGTACACAGAGCACTACATACCCAGTATAAGAGGGGTACACAGAGCACTACATACCCAGTATAAGAGGGGTACATAGAGCGCTAAATACCCAGTATAAGAGGGGTACACAGAGCGCTACATACCCAGTATAAGAGGGGTACACAGAGCACTACATACCCAGTATAAGAGGGGTACACAGTGCACTACATACCCAGTATAAGAGGGGTACACAGAGCTCTACATACCCAGTAAAAGAGGGGTACACAGTGCATTACATACCCAGTATAAGAGGAGTACACAGAGCACAACATACCCAGTATAAGAGGAGTACACAGAGCACAACATACCCAGTATAAGAGGAGTACACAGAGCACTACATACCCAGTATAAGAGGGGTACACAGTGCACTACATACCCAGTATAAGAGGGGTACACAGAGCACTACATACCCAGTATAAGAGGGGTACACAAAGCTCTACATACCCAGTAAAAGAGGGGTACACAGAGCACAACATACCCAGTATAAGAGGGTACACAGAGCACTACATACCCAGTATAAGAGGGGTACACAGAGCTCTACATACCCAGTATAAGAGGGGTACACAGAGCTCTACATACCCAGTAAAAGAGGGGTACACAGAGCACAACATACCCAGTATAAGAGGGGTACACAGAGCACTACATACCCAGTATAAGAGGGGTACACAGAGCACTACATACCCAGTATAAGAGGGGTACACAGTGCACTACATACCCAGTATAAGAGGGGTACACAGAGCACTACATACCCAGTATAAGAGGGTACACAGAGCACTACATACCCAGTATAAGAGGGTACACAGAGCACTACATACCCAGTATAAGAGGGTACACAGAGCACAACATACCCAGTATAAGAGGGTACACAGAGCACAACATACCCAGTATAAGAGGGGTACACAGTGCACTACATACCCAGTATAAGAGGGGTACACAGAGCACAACATACCCAGTATAAGAGGGTACACAGTGCACTACATACCCAGTATAAGAGGGTACACAGAGCACAACATACCCAGTATAAGAGGGTACACAGAGCACAACATACCCAGTATAAGAGGGGTACACAGTGCACTACATACCCAGTATAAGAGGGGTACACAGAGCACAACATACCCAGTATAAGAGGGTACACAGAGCACTACATACCCAGTATAAGAGGGGTACACAGAGCACTACATACCCAGTATAAGAGGAGTACACAGAGCACAACATACCCAGTATAAGAGGGTATACACAGCACAACATACCCAGTATAAGAGGAGTACACAGAGCACTACATACCCAGTATAAGAGGAGTACACAGAGCACAACATACCCAGTATAAGAGGGGTACACAGTGCACTACATACCCAGTATAAGAGGAGTACACAGAGCACAACATACCCAGTATAAGAGGGTATACACAGCACAACATACCCAGTATAAGAGGGTACACAGAGCACAACATACCCAGTATAAGAGGGGTACACAGAGCACAACATACCCAGTATAAGAGGGGTACACAGAGCACTACATACCCAGTATAAGAGGGGTACACAGAGCACTACATACCCAGTATAAGAGGGGTACACAGAGCACTACATACCCAGTATAAGAGGGGTACACAGAGCACTACATACCCAGTATAAGAGGGGTACACAGAGCACAACATACCCAGTATAAGAGGGTACACAGAGCACAACATACCCAGTATAAGAGGGTACACAGAGCACAACATACCCAGTATAAGAGGAGTACACAGAGCACTACATACCCAGTATAAGAGGGTATACACAGCACAACATACCCAGTATAAGAGGGTTACACAGAGCACTACATACCCAGTATAAGAGGGTACACAGAGCACTACATACCCAGTATAAGAGGGTACACAGAGCACAACATACCAGTATAAGAGGGGTACACAGAGCACAACATACCCAGTATAAGAGGGTACACAGAGCACAACATACCCCAGTATAAGAGGGGTACACAGTGCACTACATACCCAGTATAAGAGGGTACACAGAGCACAACATACCAGTATAAGAGGGTACAACAGAGAACTACATACCCAGTATAAGAGGGGTACACAGAGCACTAAATACCCAGTATAAGAGGGTACACAGAGCACAACATACCCAGGTATAAGAGGGTACACAGAGAACTACATACCCAGTATAAGAGGGTACACAGAGCACTACATACCCAGTATAAGAGGGGTACACAGAGCAACTACATACCCAGTATAAGAGGGTACACAGAGCACAACATACCTAGTATAAGAGGGTACACGAGCACTACATACCCAGTATAAGAGGGTACACAGAGCACTACATACCCAGTATAAGAGGGGACACAGAGCACTACATACCCAGTATAAGAGGGACACAGAGCACAACATACCTAGTATAGAGAGGTACACAGAGCACTACATACCCAGTATAAGAGGGTACACAGAGCACTACATACCCAGTATAAGAGGGTACACAGAGCACTACATACCCAGTATAAGAGGGGTACACAGAGCACAACATACCTAGTATAAGAGGGTACACAGAGCACTACATACCCAGTATAAGAGGGTACACAGAGCACTACATACCCAGTATAAGAGGGGTACACAGAGCACTACATACCCAGTATAAGAGGGGTACACAGAGCACTACATACCCAGTATAAGAGGAGTACACAGAGCACTACATACCCAGTATAAGAGGGGTACACAGAGCACAACATACCCAGTATAAGAGGGGTACACAGAGCACAACATACCCAGTATAAGAGGGTACACACCGCACAACATACCCAGTATGAAGAGGGGTACTCAGAGCACAACATACCCAGTATAAGAGGGGTACACAGAGCACAACATACCCAGTATAAGAGGGGTACACAGAGCACAACATACCCAGTATAAGAGGGGTACACAGAGCACTACATACCCAGTATAAGAGGGGTACACAGAGCACTACATACCCAGTATAAGAGGGGTACACAGAGCACAACATACCCAGTATAAGAGGGGTACACAGAGCACAACATACCCAGTATAAGAGGGGTACACAGAGCACAACATACCCAGTATAAGAGGGGTACACAGAGCACTACATACCCAGTATAAGAGGGGTACACAGAGCACTGCATACCCAGTATAAGAGGGGTACACAGAATACAACATACCCAGTATAAGAGGGGTACACCCAGAACTGCAGGCACATACGGAGCATAAAAAGGCAACATAACAAGTGTACACAGTATATCAGATACATACACAGCACAACAGTAGTATATAGAGCACAACAGGCATATAAAGAGCACAACAGGCATATAAACAACACAAAAGGCACATACACAGTATATGTAGGTTATATACAGCAGAACAGGTGTACACACTGCCCAACAGTACACGCAGTATTACAGTAGTATATAGAGCACAACAGACATATACACTGTACACAGTATATACATATAGTATACCAGAAGTGTGTATTGTACAGTATATGCTGTATACCATCAGCACACGCAGTGTGTGTATATATATATATATATATATATATATATATATAGTGCCCCTCTCCAGATATGATGCCAGTAGTAGGACTAAAGACGTGCAAGGCATGCTGGCAGTAGTAGTACCACACAGCACCTATATCAGCGCGGTACTCACAGGGTGGAGGTCCGGTTGGGCAGAGCTCCCAGCGGTAAGGTCCTCCTGTTGTCCAGGCTGCTACACACCACCTTGCCCCCTTCCCCTCCGGTTCCTGCCGTCCTCCCTCCCGCACCCCGGGGCCTCCCGTCCTGCTTACACCCGGGAGGCAGCGACCATTCAGACGCTACCAGAGAGAGGAGAGCGAGCAGCACCAGGCCCGGGGCCTCCATCCCAGCAACGACTACCAGCCGGGGCCGGAGCAGACTGTACTATCCGTGTGCGGCGCCAGAGTCTCCGGACTGTGTGCGGGCGCCCCCTGTCTGCTGAGCGGAGAATATTCGGCGCTAAGTCCTCGTACAGTCCAGGGAGCACGGCCCCGGCGGCGGTGTGATGGTCCCTGGCTGCACAGCTTGGGAGGTCCGCTCACATTATTGCCCCAGGCAGTGGTATGGAGGAGGCCCCTTCCTTCCCATGCACACACAGCTGCTCCAGACTATCCTCCCCCCACTCTCCCGGGATGGTCTCCTCCTCCCCCCTGTCTCCTCCTCTCCAGGCACAGACATGTCAGCGGGAAGAGGGGGGGATCCCGCACTAACGTACACAATACCAGCGCCGACTGCGCGAGCACACGAGCGGCGCCACGGCGCTGTACTGGCCCGAATCACGTGGTATCCTACAAGAAGTGTGATAGACGGTGTGTCATGTGTAGTATGTATCACATAGAGTATAGTGGTATATACAGTGTGTTATATCCAGTATGTGTCACATATTGTACAGTGGTATATACAGTGTGTTATATCTAGTATGTGTCACATATAGTACAGTGGTATATACAGTGTGTTATATCCAGTATGTATCACATATAGTACAGTGGTATATACAGTGTGTTATATCCAGTATGTATCACATATAGTACAGTGGTATGTACAGTGTGTTATATCCAGTCAGTGGCGTAACTACAACTAACTGGGCCCCACAGCAAATTTTTGAATGGGGCCCCCCCAGAAACTTCCTTGCAACCCCGAACTCACATGCAACCCTCACTCTTGTGGCTAGTCAAGATTGAGCTCTCCCAGACAAGGCCTGACAGCCGCTCCATCTGTTTCCTATAGTGTCACTGTATATAATGTCATTGTATAATACTGTTGAGGGGGGCCTGACAATAAAATCTTTTAGTCTCCCTCCTGAGGGGGCCCCTTGTGGGTCTGGGCCCCAAAGCAGCTGCTTCCCCTGCTTCCCCTATTGCTACGCCCCTGTATCCAGTATGTATCACATATAGTACAGTGGTATATACAATGTGTTATATACAGTATGTATCACATATAGTACAGTCGTATATACAGTGTGTTATATCCAGTATGTATCACATATAGTACAGTGGTATATACAGTGTGTTATATCCAGTATGTATCACATATAGTACAGTGGTATATACAGTGTGTTATATCCAGTATGTATCACATATAGTACAGTGGTATATACAATGTGTTATATACAGTATGTATCACATATAGTACAGTCGTATATACAGTGTGTTATATCCAGTATGTGTCACATATAGTACAGTGGTATATACAGTGTGTTATATACAGTATGTATCACATATAGTACAGTGGTATACACAATGCGTTATGTACAGTATGTATCACATAGAGTATAGTGGTATATACAGTATGTATCACATTGAGTGCAGTGTGATATATACCTTATGTATCAACTACAGTATATCACATAGAGTACAGTGTTATATACAGTATAATAGAGTACAGTGTGTTATATACAGTATGTTATATACAGTATATCATAGAGTACAGTATATCACAGACTACAGTGTGATATGTACAGTATATATGAACCAGAGTACAGTGTGTTATATACAGTATAGCACAGACTACAGTGTCTTATATACAGTATATCACATAGAGAACAGTGTGTTATATACAGTATATCACATAGACTACAGTGTGACATCATAATGGAATCCTAAATACTGTACATACTGCCCATACATTATGACATCATAATGGAGTCCTGGATGCCATCATTTACTTCCTATACCTTTTGACATCACAATGGAATCCTGGATACCATCACCTGCTGACCATACATTGTGACATCATCATGGAATCCTGGATGTCATCTCCTGCTGACCATAAATTGTGACTTCTGAATGGAATCCTGAATATCATCACCTGCTGACAGGGGCGGATTGGCCATAGACCTTACAGGGAAATTTCCTGTTGGGCCGATGCCCAGAGGGCCACCTGGACATTCCTCACCACTGGCCAGTTGAAATTTTTGGGGATGTATTTTGTGCTGCTGACAGTATTTTGTGAAGGACTGTGGTATTTGGCTCTGTTGGGGTGGTATAATGTGCCGCAATATGGTATTGCTGGACCTGCCTTCCATCAGTTTGGATCCAACTACAAAATGGGGCCACGTTTAGTACTTTTTCCAGGGCCACTTTAAGTTCCCTGTCCGCCCCTGCCTGCTAACCATACATTGTGACATCATAATAGAATCTGGATACCATCTTTTACTGCCCATACATTATGACATCATAATGGAGTCCTAGATATTATCTCCTGCTGACCATACATTGTGACATCATAATGGAATCCATCATTCACTGCCTGTCACGCTCTGGTGTGGAGGGAATAGCCACACCGAGTGTACGAGGCAAGGGAAAAGACCAAAACCAGGGAAATGTTCACCTCCTGCAGGGAACCCTGAGACTAGGCCCTGACTGACTACCTGTATGAACAAACCTGGGTTGTAGGAAAGTTCATACACAGGAACCAAATAATAAATGCACCCTAGAAAACCCTGCAGCTAGTGACAAGAAAGAGTAAACCCGTTCCTCCAAGAGTAAGGACGAACAGGAGACTCCAGAAGGAAAACCACAAAAGGGAAAAAGTCACTTATCTTTAAGCAGATATCGCAGCAACCGGATCTCAGCCGAGATCCACACCACACACTACTAAGTAGGCAGAAAGTATAAACCGCAAGGGATACTGGGAGAGGAAGGGGTAAATAGGAGAAAGATAATTACCACAGCCACAACAGCTGAGGGGAAGGGGTGTGGTAAACAGCAACCAAACCAAGGGAAAAGCATGTCAAATTATGTCACTTTAGAAAGCCGCGCAGAACGTCTGATACCAGACGCAAGCCCACTTGTGACACTGCCCATACATGATGGCAATATAATGGAATCCTGAATACCATCACCTCCTGACCATAAATTGTGATATCATAATGGAATATATATATCATCCTGGACACCATCATTCACTTCCCATACCTTGTGACATCACAGTGGAATCCTCGCTACCATCATTCACTGTCCATACGTTATGACATCGTAATAGAACTCTGGATACCATCACCTACTGACCCTACACTGTGACATCATAATGGAATCCTGGATACCATCATTCACTGCTCATACATTATGTCATCATAATGGGATCATGTATACCACCATCACCTACTGACCATACCTTGTGACATCATAATGGAGTCCTGGATACCATCACCTGCTGACCATACATTGTGACATCATAATGGAGTCCTGGATACCATCACCTGCTGACCATACATTGTGACATCATAATGGAGTCCTGGATACCATCACCTGCTGAACATACCTTGTGACATCATAATCTTCAGTACCATCATTCACTGCTCATACATTATGTCATCATAATGGGATCATGTATACCACCATCACCTACTGACCATACATTGTGACATCATAATGAATCCTCAATACCATCATTCACTACCCATACATTATGACATTATAATGGAGTCCTGGATACCATCACCTGCTGACCATACCTTGTGACATCATAATGGAGACCTGGATACTATTTCCTGCTGACCATACCTTGTGACATCATAATCTTCAGTACCATCATTCACTGCCCATACATTTTTACATCATAATGGAATCTTACAATATATATACAGTGATCCCTCAGAATACAATATTCTCAACATACAATGTCTCAGACTCAGATCCAACCAATCATGGCCACTTCTCTGGTAAAATATCTGGATTAGTTAGTTATCATATGGAATATGTAAGGATCTGCCTTAGTTATCTTCTTATTTTTCTTAACTCTGCATTTTCTCTTATCTTGGATGACATTTGACATTCCACATGGGGTAAAGTCTTTCCTTCACGGCCTTGAAAGTGTTTCTTGACCATCCATAAATGTCCGCTCTCTTTCTCTCAGGGTCAGTCTCTCAGTTCAGTTGCTTCTCTGGCAGCTTTCAGCTTACAAAAACAAGTATTTTCCCTAGATCTGCTGAATAGGAACTCTCTACTCCACATGGGGGACCAGCCTGTCTACCGGCAACCTAACCAAGACTGCCAGTGAACTATATGCTGCCCACACATAACCATTGGGGGATTCAAAGTTAACCAGTAGAAAGAGAATATTCGACCTTTTGAGTATTTAGGTAATAAATCATATAAATCTTTAGCATAGAATTAACTTTTTAACAACATACAGTCATGGCCAAAAGTTTTGAGAATGACACAAATCTTCTATTTTCACATGATCTGCTGCCCTCTGGTTTTTATGTGTGTTTGTCAGATGTTTTTATCACATACAGAAATATAATTGCAATCATATTATGAGTAACAAAAGCTTATATTGACAGTTAGAATGAGTTAATGCAGCAAGTCAATATTTGCAGTGTTGACCCTTCTTCTTCAGGACCTCTGCAATTCTCCCTGGCATGCTCTCAATCAACTTCTGGACCAAATCCTGACTGATAGCAGTCCATTCTTGCACAATCAATGCTTGCATTTTGTCAGAATTTGTAGGTTTTTGTTTGTCCACCCGTCTCTTGATGATTGACCACAAGTTCTCAATGGGATTAAGATCTGGGGAGTTTCCAGGCCATGGACCCAAAATCTCTATGTTTTGTTCCCTGAGCCATTTAGTTATCACCTTTGCTTTATGGCAAGGTGCTCCATCATGCTGGAAAAGGCATTGTTGATCGCCAAACTGCTCTTGGACGGTTGGGAGAAATTGCTCGGAGGACATTCTGGTACCATTCTTTATTCATGGCTGTGTTTTTAGGCAAGACTGTGAGAGAGCCGATTCCCTTGGCTGAGAAGCAGCCCCACACATGAATGGTTTCAGGATGCTTTACAGTTGGCATGAGACAAGACTGGTGGTAGCGCTCACCTCGTCTTCTCCGAATAAGCTGTTTTCCAGATTTCCCAAACAATCGAAAAGGGGATTCATCAGAGAAAATGACTTTACCCCAGTCCTCAGCAGTCCACTCCCTGTACCTTTTGCAGACTATCAGTCTGTCCCTGATGTTTTTTCTGGAGAGAAGTGGCTTCTTTGCTGCCCTCCTTGAGACCAGGCCTTGCTCCAAGAGTCTCCGCCTCACAGTGCGTACAGATGCACTCACACCTGCCTGCTGCCATTCCTGAGCAAGCTCTGCACTGCTGGTAGCCCGATCCCGCAGCTGAAACACTTTTAAGAGATGGTCCTGGCGCTTGCTGGTCTTTCTTGGGCGCCCTGGAGCCTTTTTGTCAACAATGGAACCTCTCTCCTTGAAGTTCTTGATGATGCGATAGATTGTTGACTGAGGTGCAATCTTTCTAGCTGCGATACTCTTCCCTGTTAGGCCATTTTTGTGCAGTGCAATGATGACTGCACGTGTTTCTTTAGAGATAACCATGATTAACAGAAGAGAAACAATGATGCCAAGCACCAGCCTCCTTTTAAAGTGTCCAGTGGTGTCATTCTTACTTAATCATGACAGATTGATCTCCAGCCCTGTCCTCATCAACACCCACACATGTGTTAATGGAGCAATCACTGAAACGATGTTAGCTGGTCTTTTTAAGGCAGGGCTGCAATGATGTTGAAATGTGTTGTGGGGATAAAGTTCATTTTCTAGGCAAATATTGACTTTGCAAGTAATTGCTGTTAAGCTGATCACTCTTTATAACATTCTGGAGTATATGCAAATTGCCATTATAAAAACTGAAGCAGTAGACTTTGTAAAAATTAATATTTGTATCATTCTCAAAACTTTTGGCCATGACTGTACTTTTAAGTATGTTACGTAAAGAACAGCATCAAGTAGGGTGTTACAATACCAAAATTGATTAACCCTTAAATACAAAAGTAGGCTGCGGGTGCCGGTGGTATCACATACCCAGCACCCGGCCTAAATTGTCCGGGATCGCCGTTCTCTGTCATAGAGGCCGTGTGTCGGCACCCACAGTCTACATTTGTATTTGAGGGTTAATCATATGCATTGGTGGTGCAGTGGCCTCCCCCCTCAGTATTATAATCATGCTTTTTAACTTCACTTAGCTTTACTACCCCTCCCCTCTCTTTTCATTGGTGGCAGCGGTAGCTTTACTGCCCCTCCCCTCTCTTTTTATTGGTGGCAGTGGCAGCTGCGTCACAGTGGGGAGGGACTTCTTCACTGTGACGGCTCAGGAGAACATGGTGCGCGCCCCAAGGGCGGCGAGCGATATGTTCTCTATCTGATACTATGATGTGCAGTAGCGCAGCCTAGTATCAGAAAATAGGAAATCAAGGTATCGTATCAAACCAGGTACAAAGGTATCGAGTCAGACGCCTCTTAATAAATTAGGGGCATGTCTGGCGTAAGTTATAGTAACTGGTGGGCCACATAAGGCCCCACTCGTCCCTTTTCTTGCCACTTCAGAAGAAGCTTAAAAACTCGCAAATTATTGTGCACATATGCAGTACGTCCATAATTTACGACTAATTTGTGCCACAATAGTAGTGTAAATAGATTGATAAATGTCCCTTACTGTTCCCTTGAGCATGTCAAGGTGTCCATGAGGCTGCAAGGTAGTCCCAAACAATGATGCTTCCTCCACTATGCTTCACCTTTGGAAATTTTTGATGTTGGTGTGCAGGCTTCTTTTTTCTCCAAACAGCTTTTCACAGTTGTTCTAAAAAGTTCCACTTTTGTCTCATCTTCTCAGAGAATATTTTCCCAGAAGCATCCAGCTGGTCTTGGGCAAACTTGAGACGGGTCGTATTGTTTGTTTTGGACAGCAATAGCTTCTTTAGTGGTGTCTTTCTCTGAATGCCATTCTTGTTCCATGTTTTTGTTGTAGGTTTTTTTACTCTTACATCTTTCGGGATTGCTGGTTGTAACAGGACACACACACTCCTGGGGGCAGTAGCAGTGTTGAATTTTCTCTGTTTGTAGTTAATCTTTTCAAACCATGGATTGATATACATCCATGTAGTTAGCAATGCTTTTGTAGCCTTTAACATCCTCATACATCTCTTCTGATTTCTAAAAGTTGTTTAGGCTGGCTATAGTTCACACTCACCAATCTTTGTTGAGACAAACAGATTTGTCAGTAACCAGGCTTTGTGTGCCTTTATTTAATGGACAAAGCACCTGTGAAACCCATACTTCATCTCCACCTCATCTCCTTATTTGAAATAGGATTTACCAACTAGTTCATGTAGAAGTCATTAAAGGCCCCTTTATACTGCTCAATTGAACAGACGATTGTCGGGAAGGAAATACAGTAGGGGAAGGAGCGATTGCTAATGTGATTGCTCGTTGCTATACAGAATCAATGTTTAGACGCCATGATCTGTTGCTGGCAAATGATGATTAAGGTGTCCACACAAATGATCTTATTATCCGATGAACCAGCGCTTCTCTTGTTCATCAGGTAATCGGCAGCACCTTTACACCAGCAGATCATTGCTAACGAGCATCCCTAAGGCTTGTTAGAGATTATCTCCTCTGTGCTTGGGACAGAGGATCAGTTAGGGCCATTTACATAAGCAAATTCTAAGGCTACTTTCACACTGGCGGCAGGCCTGATCCGGCAGGTGAAGGGTGCTGCCGGATCAGGCCTGCCGCAGTGACATGTGTGGAGCCGGAACCGCGCTCCGGCCCCACACATGTCACACAGTACATACATATACATACACACACATATAGACATACAAACACACATACATACTTACATGCTCCCCGGCAGGTCTTCGGAGCGTCAGGACGGCTCACACAGGTCACGATTCCCCACAGCGCCCTCTGCTGGGCGCCTGGTGGAATCGTCATCTGACGATTCCACCAGGCGCCAGCAGAGGGCGCTGTGGGGAATCGTGACCTGTGTGAGCCGTCCTGACGCTCCGAAGACCTGCCGGGGAGCATGTAAGTATGTATGTGTGTTTGTATGTCTTTATGTGTGTGTATGTTTATGTCTGTATGTGTCTATGTGTACCCGGATCCGTAATGGACTCCATTGAAAGTCAATGGAGGGCGGATCCGGTTACCATTATGGTCACACCAGACGGATCCACCCCCATTGACTTGCATTGGGGGTCATTCCGGATCCGTCTTGGTGCGGATGCCTGGACTGGAGAGCAAACCGCAGCATGCTGCGGTTTGTTCTCCGGTCTGAAGACGGAACGGAATGCTTTCAGGAGCATTCCGTTGTCTTCAGTTCAGTTTTGTCCCCATTGACAATGAATGGGGACAAAACTGAAGCGTTTTATTCCGGTATTGAGCCCCTATGACGGAACTCAATACCGGAATTTTAAAACGCTAGTGTGAAAGTAGCCTAAGAGCAGTGATTAGGAACGAGCTGTACCTTACTGATCATTGCCAGCTCGTTAGTGCTTCATTCATCTGTGAACATCTATGCAAATGGACAGTTTAGGAGACACCAAGGAGACAGTGGTCTTGACGCTCCAAGTCAAGCTTGCCATGCCACATCCAGCCTCTTCACTCTTGAAGGACCTCTCTGAGCTAGTGTACATCAGTTTTGATGCATCTGAGATCCTGTCTGATGTAAACAAGCTCAGAGACGTTCACCAAAAGGGAAAAGGTGGGATGGGGACACGGTAAGTTTGACTTGAAGCATTAAGAAAACTGTCCCCTTGACTTCGATTGGTCCAGGTGCACGTGGGGAATAAAAGGGTTTTGCGGCAAAGTTATCCATCAGATGAGTTACCCAAAAACATCCTTGGGGACATGATGACAAGAGCTGTGAAGTTCTCAAGGCAATTGCGGGGCATATTGGGGTTGTGATCTCCTGATCAATGCTGGTCCGGCTTCTGACACCATTAGCTTTCTGCTGACTTCCAATTATACCCCTGACATTTTCAGTGTACACTAAAGGATCAACAAGAGTAACGGAAAATTCTATTATAGAGTGTTTATCGTATTAATTCTTACCAAAACTTACTGCCAGAAATTACGATTTAAAAAGAAAATAATAAATAATTTTATTTCTATCCTTATTAAAGGTCCCACTATCTATCTCACTCATGTAGTGTATTCAGGTGAATGAGAATGAGATAAGGCAGTATTTATGGGCATAGGAGAGGAGTATGTTTTCTCCCTTCCCAAATTAACTAAATAACGGAAATATCACGGTATATGGATATGCACCCTGATATTTGGTATCCAAAGTATCCGTTATAGCTGCCCATGCAAAAAAATACTGATGGTGATATTCACAACCACCATTCAAAGGTATTACTGAACTGTATATGATTGTATTCCTGTGGTTTTAGTTTTGTTATCGCACCACACAGAGGTAGACAGTTCAGTAATAAATCGGCACCCCTCAAGTGGCTCTCCTGTCCTATAACTGACATAAGTAAGCCGACCGAGGGAGAAGCCTTCCTGCCACAGAGTAAATATATATCAATGCTCCCCACACTATGCTCAACGCGTTTCTGATCTATATGTAACATAGATCTCATCAGGAGCCTGTGAAGGGGTCACACGGAGCACTTATAGCGAAATCTGTGAGAGACGCGGGCAGGTGGGCAGACGCCACACGTGGTGTGTGCAGCATGTCCGGCACTAGTATGGCCGTGCGCGCCCGCCCGTACCTACTCATTAAATAGAGTGTAGCGGGATTAGCGGGGAGGAGCTGCATTGGTGGACCAATCGCTGCAAGGGGGTGTGTACTGGACCGGCACGATGTTCCCCATTCATGCTTACCACTTTGAATTAGTAAGATACATTTCTCTCCCTTTGAAACATAATAACAGAGGACCCTTAGGCGGCGTTACACAGAGATTAATGTACGGTATCAAAGGAATAAAAGAAGGAGGTATTCCAGATTGATTGGCAGAGTTAGACTGAATCAACGTAATTTAGTAGTGTGCTGGTTACCACACATATTTGTGAATACCCAGGAAGGGGTATTAAAGTAGGATATATCTATAAACGTACCCCTAATATGTATTATATGAGAGGGGACTCCACCTGGACGCATGAGAATGGAAGTATCAGCATGTATACTGATATGTGTAAAGAATAGGAATCAACAACCTATTCCTGAAACTATATATCTGATATTCCATTGCTTAATGAGTGGACATTCTCATGTCCTGATATAGATATAGCACATATTTTCCATATACTGATGGCAAAAATCGAAAGGTAGTCAGTTAGAGCTTTTATACACATGTTATCTATATGGTTGCTTGAATATAGGGCCCTGATCTCTCATCCAATAAAACACGTATAGCTACTGCGATCATTCAGACCACTTGGTCGTTCTGTCTGCAACCTAAATATCCACTCTAGTTCCTTTCTGAGTAGTCTGTTATCCAGATTCCCTCCCCTGGGTGACTGGCAGACCTGTTCAATGCCCTGAAAAATTAGGACATTAGGTAATCCATCATGCATCTCTATGACATGTCTGGCAATCGGGGTATCCTTCTTATTACGTATGTCCCCCAAGTGTTCCCCCACCCGACGTCGCAGTTCACGAGTGGTTTTGCCCACATACTGCAGACCACAGACACATGTTACTAGATAAATGACGCCTGTGGTCTTGCAATTAATGTAGGACCTAATATCGAAACATTTAGATGTCACTGTACTGGTAAACGTTTTGCTTATCTTCATCGAGCTGCAGGCAATACACCCACTGCATCTGTAATTCCCTCGGACATTGTGTTGCAGCCACGTCCGAGTCGTAGTTGGTTTCAGAAAACTATGTACAAGGCGGTCCTTTATATTGCGACCTCTGCGGAATGTGATAGAGGGGGATTCACTGATACAGTCCTTAATATCCTGGTCTGTCTTTAGAATGGGCCAGTGTTTATGTAGGATTTCTTTTACCTGTTTGTATCCCACATCATATGTGCCAATAATCCTTGTGACAGTATCGTTCCCTGTTGGTTGTTTTGGGATCAATAGATCAGCTCTGTCACAGCAACGTGCATGATGGTAGGCTCTCTTAAGGACTCTATCGGGGTATCCTCTGGATATAAATTTACCCCTTAAATCATCTGCAGCCATCTTAAAATCAAGCCCCCGAGAGCAGTTCCGTCTCATTCGAAGGTACTGCCCCTTTGGGATACCTTGGCGGAGAGGTTCCGGGTGCCAACTCCGCCACTGTAACAGGTTATTGGTGGCTGTAATTTTACGATATACACTCGTAATAAGATGGCCATCAGTGCTTCTTGTAATTGTAAGATCTAAGAATGTCATAGAGTCATGTGCAATGGTAGAGGTGAAGAATAATCCCATCTCATTGGAGTTAAGTTTGTCAACAAATCGATGGAAATCCTGTATCTCACCCTTCCAGAGAATCAGCACATCATCGATGTATCGCAGCCAAAGCTGGACACATGATGACAGGCCTTCTTCATCGTCCCCAAACACAATCATCTTCTCCCACCAGCCCAGGTAGAGGTTGGCAAAAGTGGGGGCACACGGGCTCCCCATTGCCACCCCCCTGAGCTGGCGGAAGATCTTGCCATTAAATGCAAAGATATTGTGTGTCAAGATAAATTCCAGAAGAATCTCGTGTGATGAGTCCCTCGTTCCGATAAAAAATGGCGGATGGTGGTAATGCCTTGGTTATGAGGGATGGAACTATACAAAGCCTCCACATCCAGGCTGGCCAGCCAAACATCCTCCTCACAGACGACATCATTCAATCTGTTAAGGACGTCCATAGTGTCACGAACATAGGAGGGGAGAGATGTAACAAAAGGGCGCAGAACTTGGTCAACATAAATCCCAATGTTCTGTGTTAAGCTTCCCACTCCTGACACTATGGGACGTCCCTTCAGGGGATTGGTACCCTTGTGTACTTTGGGTAAACTATAAAAGCAGGCCAGAACTGGATGTGGAGGAATCAGAAAGTCCATCTCACCCTTATCTCATTCTCATTCACCTGAATACACTACATGAGTGAGATAGATAGTGGGACCTTTAATAAGGATAGAAATAAAAAATTTAAATCGTAATTTCTGGCAGTAAGTTTTGGTACACTAAAGGATCCCCAAAAAATCTTGGCATCTACATGTATATTTGTTTCCATGTGACCCTTTCACGTCCATGCTGAATCACCAGACTCCAAGCTAATTTGAGGAATTTCCAGGTAATGCATACTGACATGAATGATTTGTCACTGGTGGTGAAGCGTCTCTGGTTCTTCAGCAGTGGAGTCATACTAAGTGCTCCCCTCCAGCTGCCATCACAAATCACCCCCGTAATCTGCTGCCAACCATTGTATAACATGTGTCTACAGTACAGAAATGTTACTTCAGCTGGAGATGAAGTTACTCATCGTAGACTACAAAGGAGTAAAACAGGAATTATCACACATCTTAGGCCCCATTCAGACGACCGTGTTTCACTGTACAGCGGCGGCCTCGGGAAGCGCACGGCGTCATAGCAACCAATGACGCCGTGCGCTCCCGTCCTCTGGGGCAGCACAGGCCGGGCTTTCACGGCCCGTATACGGCCGTGAAACACGGTCGTCTGAATGGGGCCTTACTCTCTTTATCAGCAGCAGATATGAGTTAACATTGGTCCATACAATACATTGCTTCCCCTTCCGTAAATGTACTAGCAAAAAACATGGCTGCCAATGTATAAGGCTCTGTTCACACCACGTTAGAGCCCAAACCTACACAAGATGCAAAATAAATCCATAGGGCCCCATTCACCCAGTGAGGCCAAAAGAGTGTCGGTCACGCTGGTATACACCAGTATACTTTTTTTATTGTATAGAAAAGACTCTGAGGGGAATAAATCGTGCCCTGCGCTCCAGAATTCTGCCTTAAAAAAATCACAGAAATAGAGTGTTGTGAATTTGTGTGACTTTTTGCATTTTTACAGCTCCGACTCCAGTTTTGAAAAATGGGTGGGCATGGTTAGCCTCTCCAGCTGATTTAACGCCTTAGCGACCGTGCTTTTCTGTGCTGAATTTCCTTAAAGAGACCAGTCCTGTATGATTGGAGACTTACTGGAAGTACTCCATGCTATGGAGACTTATTGGCAATGCTCCTCAGGAAATGAATATGCAAAGAGGTATCTCCAAGGAAGAGAACTGTCTCACCAGTGCCACCTTGTGGAAGTGGCTCCCTATGAGGCAAAATCCGACTTTACAATTAGCCACGGGATTTGACAAGGGAATTTTGACTCATAGGGAGCGACTTCCAAGAGGTGGACCTGGTGAGATGATTCTCTTTTGAGATACCTCTTTGCATATCCTTTTCCCATGGATAATTACCAATAAGTCTGCATACCATGAAGTACTTCCAGTCAGTTTCCAGACGGGACTGATCTCTTAAGTCTCATTCAAGGCATCGCATTGAGCCAGCCAGAATATTATTCCATACTGATGAGGAGCAAGCACCCTGTCTACAGATGGATATCTGGCTTGGCTATATTCCCTAATCAAATTCCAAGGCTTGTTGGAAAGCTGGATTTTGACTGAGCCACTTCCCAGAGGTGGCGCTGGTGAGATGGTTCTTTTCCTTGAGAGATACCTCTTTGCATGTAAGAATTCATATATTTCTTTTTCTCCTGCCGTTTTTTCTCTATAGTTGGTATATCCAACCTGCTATAGGCTGCCAATTACCAATATGGCACCCACTGTTCTGGAGCACTGCGCATGTGCTGGCTTAAATTCAGTCTCTGTGGAGATATAGTGCTATTCGGACCCTGCATTACCATGTTCCGGACCTGCACAGTAGATACTTTTGTGTGGTTTTCCCGTAGGCAGCCCGTACATTATGTGGTCTGGCAACAGGATCTCCGTTAAAGGGAGTCTGTCACTTCATTTTAACCTATATAACTAACAGCACTGCCCCACAGAAGATTGCAGACACATCCCAGACATACAGTGCCTTGCAAAAGTATTTGGCCCCCTGGAACTTTTCAACCTTTTGCCACATTTCAGGCTTCAAACAAAAAGATATAACATTTTAAATTTTTGGTGAAGAATCAACAAGTGGGTCACAATTGTGAAGTGGAACGAAATTTATTGGATCATTTAAACTTTTTTTGTAATAATAAAACTGAAAAGTGGGGCGTGCAAAATTATTCGGCCCCCTTGCATTAATACTTTGTTGCTCCACCTTTTCCTGCGATTACAGCTGCAAGTCGCTTGGGGTATGTCTCTATCAGTTTTGACCATCTAGAGACTGAAATTCTTGCCCATTCTTCCTTGCAAAACAGCTCGAGCTCTTTGAGGTTGGATGGAGAGCGTTTGTGAACAGCAGTTTTCAGCTCTTTCCACATATTCTCAATTGGATTCAGGTCTGGACTCTGACTTGGCCATTCTAAGACCTGGATACCTTTATTTTTGAACCATTCCATTGTAGATTTTGCTTTATGTTTGGGATCATTGTCTTGTTGGAAGATAAATCTCCGTCCTAGTCTCAGGTCTTTTGCAGACTCCAACAGGTTTTCATCCAGAATGGTCCTGTATTTGGCTCCATCCATCTTCCCATCAATTTTAACCATCTGCCCTGTCCCTGCTGATGAAAAGCAGGCCCAAACCATGATGCTGCCGCCACCATGTTTGACAGTGGGGATGGTGTGTTCAGGGTGATGAGCTGTGTTGCTTTTATGCCAAACATATCGTTTTGCATTGTTTCCAAAAAGTTTGATTTTGGTTTCATCTGACCAGAGCACCTTCTTCCACATGTTTGGTGTGTCTCCCAGGTGGCTTGTGGCAAACTGTAAACAAGACTTTTTATGGATATCTTTGAGAAATTACTTTCTTCTTGCCACTCTTCCATAAAGGCCAGATTTGTGAAGTGTTCGACTGATTGTTGTCCTATGGACAGACTCTCCCACCTCAGCTGTAGATCTCTGCAGTTCATCCAGAGTGATCATGGGCCTCTTGGCTGCATCTCTGATCAGTCTTCTCCTTGTTTGAGATGAAAGTTTAGAGGGACGGCCGAGTCTTGGTAGATTTGCAGTGGTCTGATACTCCTTCCATTTCAATATGACGCTTGCACAGTGCTCCTTGGGATGTTTAAAGCTTGGGAAATCTTTTTGTATCCAAATCTGGCTTTAAACTTCTCCACAACAGTATCACTGACCTGCCTGGTGTGTTCATTGGTCTTCATGATGCAGAACCCTGAGACTATCACAGAGCAGGTGCATTTATACAGAGACTTGATAACACACAGGTGGATTCTATTTCTCTTCATCAGTCATTTAGGACAACATTGGATCATTCAGAGATCCTCAATCAACTTCTGGAGTGAGTTTTCTGAACTGAAAGTAAATGGGCCGAATAATTTTGCACGCCCCACTTTTCAGTTTTATTATTACAAAAAAGTTTAAATGATCCAATAAATTTTGTTCCACTTCACAGTTGTGACCCACTTATTGTTGATTCATCACCAAAAATGTAAAATGTTATATCTTTTTGTTTGAAGCCTGAAATGTGGCAAAAGGTTGAAAAGTTCCAGGGGGCCGAATACTTTCACAAGGCACTGTACCTATGTGCACTGTTTGTCTGTATTCCATGTCCAGAAAAAGCCCTTTCCATGCAACAGTGTCAGTGCTAATGAATGCATATGGGCCATGCAATTCATACATCATGCAATCATCACTATAATAATATGTAAAATATATCAAAATTCCTATAAATAGTCACCATAGATGACAACATAAAAAAGTGATGAGTGCCTAGACAGAAAAGTGCACCATCAATACAATGGTTCTAATATGTCCAATAATATAAAGCTAATTCTACCATCTTCGGCTGGTAAGCACTTACCATGTCGGGGGTACATGATGCGGTCCGGCAGCGGGATCCACATACTTTGTACAGCAACTTGTACATGTGTGGCCCGGGAAGTACTGGCGCAGCAATTAAAGGGAGTCTGTCACCTCATTTTCACCTATATAACTAACAGCAGTGTCCCAGACATACCTGTGTGCACTGTGTGTCTGTATTACATGTCCAGGAAAAGCACTTTTATTCTGCAGGAAAACAGCTCCCAAGTGCCCGGCTGAAAGTGAAACTAAAAACAGCTTTCTTTCCCAACTCAATTTCTAACAGCCATATCTTCTGATATACTGGATATAATGCTGGTATCATTTTGGTATCATTTTAAAGCTTGGAATGCCAGCTTTCAAAGAAGGTCAGAACCATTTTTCTATTTGCTACCAATCCCAAGATACGAGCAGCTAAAGCAGCCCTCCCCTCTTCAGTCTGGTTTCCTTTGGGCACTTGCAGCAGCAGAGCTGGGCACTTGGGAGCTGTTTTCCTGCAGAATAAAAGTGCTTTTCCTGGACATTTAATACAGACACAGTGCACACAGGTATGTCTGGGATGTGACATGTAATACAGACACACAGTGCACACAGATATGTCTGGGATGTGACATGTAATACAGACAGTGCACACAGGTATGTCTGGGATGTGACATGTAATACAGACACACAGTGCACACAGGTATGTCTGGGATGTGACATGTAATACACACACACAGTGCACACAGGTATGTCTGGGATGTGACATGTAATACACACACACAGTGCACACAGGTATGTCTGGGATGTGACATGTAATACACACACAGTGCACACAGGTATGTCTGGGATGTGACATGTAATACACACACAGTGCACACAGGTATGTCTGGGATGTGACATGTAATACACACACAGTGCACACAGGTATGTCTGGGATGTGACATGTAATACACACACAGTGCACACAGGTATGTCTTGGATGTGACATGTAATACACACACAGTGCACACAGGTATGTCTGGGATGTGACATGTAATACACACACAGGGTACACAGGTATGTCTGGGATGTGACATGTAATACAGACACACAGTGCACACAGGTATGTCTGGGATGTGACATGTAATACAGACACACAGTGCACACAGGTATGTCTGGGATGTGACATGTAATACACACACAGTGCACACAGGTATGTCTGGGATGTGACATGTAATACAGACACACAGTGCACACAGATATGTCTGGGATGTGACATGTAATACAGACACAGTGCATACAGGTATGTCTGGGATGTGACATGTAATACAGACACACAGTGCACACAGGTATGTCTGGGATGTGACATGTAATACAGACACACAGTGCACACAGGTATGTCTGGGATGTGACATGTAATACATACACAGTGCACACAGGTATGTCTGGGATGTGACATGTAATACAGACACACAGTGCACACAGGTATGTCTGGGATGTGACATGTAATACAGACACACAGTGCACACAGATATGTCTGGGATGTGACATGTAATACAGACACACAGTGCACACAGATATGTCTGGGATGTGACATGTAATACAGACACAGTGCATACAGGTATGTCTGGGATGTGACATGTAATACAGACACACAGTGCACACAGGTATGTCTGGGATGTGACATGTAATACACACACAGTGCACACAGGTATGTCTGGGATGTGACATGTAATACACACACAGGGTACATAGGTATGTCTGGGATGTGACATGTAATACAGACACACAGTGCACACAGGTATGTCTGGGATGTGACATGTAATACACACACAGTGCACACAGGTATGTCTGGGATGTGACATGTAATACATACACACAGTGCACACAGGTATGTCTGGGATGTGTCATGTAATACAGACACACAGTGCACACAGGTATGTCTGGGATGTGACATGTAATACACACACAGTACACACAGATATGTCTGGGATGTGACATGTAATACAGACACACAGTGCACACAGGTATGTCTGGGATGTGACATGTAATACAGACACACAGTGCACACAGGTATGTCTGGGATGTGACATGTAATACAGACACACAGTGCACACAGGTATGTCTGGGATATGACATGTAATACAGACACACAGTGCACACAGGTATGTCTGGGATGTGTCATGTAATACAGACACAGTGCACACAGGTATGTCTGGGATGTGACATGTAATACAGACACACAGTGCACACAGGTATGTCTGGGATGTGACATGTAATACAGACACACAGTGCACACAGGTATGTCTGGGATGTGACATGTAATACAGACACACAGTGCACACAGGTATGTCTGGGATGTGACATGTAATACAGACACACAGTGCACACAGGTATATCTGGGATGTGACATGTAATACAGACACACAGTGCACACAGGTATGTCTGGGATGTGACATGTAATACACACACAGTGCACACAGGTATGTCTGGGATGTGACATGTAATACACACACACAGTGCACACAGGTATGTCTGGGATGTGACATGTAATACAGACACACAGTGCACACAGGTATGTCTGGGATGTGACATGTAATACAGACACACAGTGCACACAGGTATGTCTGGGATGTGACATGTAATACACACACACAGTGCACACAGGTATGTCTGGGATGTGACATGTAATACAGATACACAGTGCACACAGGTATGTCTGGGATGTGACATGTAATACAGACACACAGTGCACACAGGTATGTCTGGGATGTGACATGTAATACAGACACACAGTGCACACAGGTATGTCTGGGATATGACATGTAATACAGACACACAGTGCACACAGGTATGTCTGGGATGTGACATGTAATACACACACACAGTGCACACAGGTATGTCTGGGATGTGACATGTAATACAGACACACAGTGCACACAGGTATGTCTGGGATGTGACATGTAATACAGACACACAGTGCACACAGGTATGTCTAGGATGTGACATGCAATACAGACACACAGTGCACACAGCTATGTCTGGGATGTGACATGTAATACAGACACACAGTGCACACAGGTATGTCTGGGATGTGACATGTAATACACACACAGTGCACATAGGTATGTCTGGGATGTGACATGTAATACAGACACACAGTGCACACAGGTATGTCTGGGATGTGACATGTAATACAGACACACAGTGCACACAGATATGTCTGGGATGTGTCTGCAATCTTCTGTGGGGCACTGCTGTTAGTTATATAGGTGAAAATGAGGTGACAGACTCCCTTTAATTGCTGCGCCAGTACTTCCCGGGCCACACATGTACAAGTTGCTGTACAAAGTATGTGGATCCCGCTGCCGGACCGCATCATGTACCCCCGACATGGTAAGTGCTTACCAGCCAAAGATGGTAGAATTAGCTTTATATTATTGCACATATTAGAACCATTGTATTGATGGTGCACTTTTCTGTCTAGGCACTCATCACTTTTTTATGTTGTCATCTATGGTGACTATTTATAGGAATTGGGATATATTTTACATATTATTGTGATGATTGCATGATGTATGAATTGCATGGCCCATATGCATTCATTAGCACTGACACTGTTGCATGGAAAGGGCTGCATGGAGCAGCTGGAACGTTGCATTCTCTGAATATAGGAAAATAAATCACTTTTGGTGGACTTTTGCAGGAGTCGGCTTCTCTGAAGGTGTAGCACTGTACAACCAGTAGAGCTCTCATTGGGATATACTGCCTGGAGTCCTATGATTTTTGTGTACACCCTTTTAACACAGTTTATTTGCCAAAACTGTCAAGCAGTGCAGAAGAGATGATTTTTTTTTAGTTTTCATTTTTTTAACATGCACAGTTTGTGTGATCGGACACTTATGGTATTGCAGGCACCTAATATTTAGTTTTATAAGGGGACCCCCAGAATGTAAGCTACACATCAGCGTTCAGTGGAAATTGCCTTGACTTACTTCACATAAGCTTTCCATTTTTATATGCTCTATATAGGGAAAAATGCATTTCTTTAATAATGTGTAGTATAAAGAAAACCAGACAAGCTGATACAATGTAACCAGGTCTATTTGTATAAGTGCAGCGATGGCGCCATCTAGTGTGCGTATAACTATTTGCATGTTCATTATATTTCCACATTCTGTACTTCGGCTATACATTTTGTGAAAGTTAATGGCATCCTGTAAGTTGAATATTTTTTGTTTCCAGGTCGTGGACCCAGTGGATAAAATAACAAGCCCATAATTCCTGTTGATATATGAGAAGAAATGGAGTCTTTAACATTTCCTAAATCATTTGCTTGGGGGGCAGCAACTGCGGCCTATCAGATTGAAGGTAAAACTGGAAGCATCTGCAACTTTTTTTTTTTTAATCAGTTGTTTATGGGAATCTTATTATAGTTTAACGATCACATTGTTTATTAAAGGGGTTATCCCATGACTAATGTAAAAAATGAAAATCAGACATCATATAGTACATGACAATTTCTTTCTAACAAAGCTAGAACCAGCCCTGTACCTTATATGGATCCAGAGATCTCCACATTCATTGCTCTGCTAGATTTATATCAAGCTGACAGCTCAAGGGGAGTGTCTTTTCTGCAGCATTTAAGGGGGTGTGTCTCAGCTCTCCCTATCACAGCTCGGGAGGCAGTTGAAGGATAAAACTGAGCATGTGCGGCCATCTCAGTGAGCAGGACAAAGACAAAAAAAACCATGCAGTCACTAACAGTGAGCACTGATGAGCAATTTGATTCTCATGAGTTCACAGAATCCTGTCTTTTGACCACATCTCAGCTGCGTCCCAGCCGTTTTGCATGGCTGTACCCTAAAGAGGATCAGTAGAAGGTGAAATTAATCTAAAATGTTAACTTTTACTCATATATGTTAAGAGTCCAAAGATTCTAAAATAATAAACGCCTGCAGATTATTCGACACTTTGGCCCAGATTTACTAATGTGTCTGCACAAAAGGTGATGCAAATTGGCGCAGTTTGGAACAGAAAAGGTTGGAGGAATGGAGGTGGGCCTCACGTGCAACTTGCCGCCCCCAGGGCCAATCGATTCCCAGGTTTTTAGGAATGCCGAGTGGTGTGGTGTGGTGCGGCCGTTAATAGTCTCTATGTGTCACAATGCTCCTACCGGGATACCGTTGCTCCCCAGGGTTAGGCTCCGAAGCAATAAAAAGGAATAGTTGAGATAGGAGGTGAAGAATAGAGTCCAGACCTTGATAAACTTGCATAAACTTGAACCCAGACAATATTCAGGCTTTTCTTACATTCAGGTTTTCTCTTGGTTCCAGCAGGCTTTGGCATAAACTGGCAGGCAAACCTGATAACTCAGCTTTCTTTGTTGGGCTGACAGACACAGTTGATAACTCTGCTTTCTTTCTCTCTGCTGTGCTAAACTCTGCTTGGGTCTGGTTACTGGACCTCTGGTCAGTTCTGGTATCCTTGGCCTTTGGCTGTTGTCCCCCTACTGACACTCAGTAAGTAAATTAGCATGGAGTCCGGGTGCTCTACGAGCTACTTCCCTTTGGAGGCTCCTTCTCCAGCCGGGGGAGGGGGGATGGAATGGTGAGTTCCGTTCTATCTAAGTATCTGTCTGCCATATATGCTGCCACCTCCTGGTGAACCAGTCATATTACATGTAGGAAACAGTTGCATAACAATAACATCAATGCACAGTTGTGAAGGACCTGGAAATAAATACAAGAATGACACTGGTGTTAGCAATAAAAGACACTCTGTATTACACTTGCACCAGATTTATCATCCAGCCTGAGCCCCTGTGATAAATTTGCTGCAGGTCCAGACACATTTACTAAGACCGGCTTTTTACATCTTAGTCTCCCCCTCTGCCTTCTGCTAGGTATGTCTAGTTTATGATTATTAGATGAGCACACCATCATGAATTAGGTGCTTTGTGGCAATCTGTGCACCTGGAGTAAAAACTATGCCAGGCTCTGTCTGGCATAGTTTTTAGCTAACATTTGCGCCTGCCAGCCCCAGCATGACCCCTGACACACCCCCACCGCGTCACACCTAACTGGAATACAAGGAGCAAAACCGGCTGTGCACCAAAATTGTGTCGCGCGGCCAGACAGAAAAGGGGACATTTATGTCTAAAAGTGTTGCAGGTCCATTAGTAAATGTACTGTAAAAAGGAGAGAAAATATAAGAGCTCATGCACACGACTGTGTATTTTGCGGTCTGCAAAAAACGGATCCGCAAAAAATACGGATGACATCCTTGTGCATTCTGTATTTTGCGGAATGGAACAGCTGGCCCCTAACAGAACAATCCTTTTACTCTTACCTCAAAACCCCTCACTATGTATTCTAACTACTATATGCACATAAAGATAATCTCTGACCAGCAGCTAGTCTGCAGTTTCCATGTAAATGGCAGAACAGTGAGTAAAGATATCTACGGAATAGATGTTACATTTTACTTTTGCAAATAGTAATCAAAGGTAAAGCTTCATTGTATGCAGACACAAATCACAAGCCATTAGGACTTTTGGTGGGGTTGTTCCACCAAGGCAACCTTTTTCTAAAATGAAGCTGATGGAGGTGGTCTGCAGATCGCCGCTCGTCCATTTTTAACCCTCTTTAAGTTGTGGCAAACATCAAATGTAGCGCTGCATTGTGACCCATCAAATTAATAGCTGTCAGTATAATTCATGGATGTTCCTGTGCCATGTGCTGGAGCCCACTGTGTGATGACTCCTCTTTGCACTCCTATTACCGTAATTTACGTCCTATAAGACACACCGGCCCATAAAACGCACCTAGGTTTTAGAGGAGAACAATAAGAAAAAATATTTTTCATAAGACCTCAGATCAGACCACCATTCAGACCTCCAGTGTTAATCAGACCTCAACTAACGGCCCCAATCAGACCCCCAATGTTAATAAGACACTCAATCAGGCTCAGATCAGACCCCCACTGTTAATAAAACCCCAATACGACCTCGGATCAGACCTCAACTCAGGCCCCAATGTGAATGACCTCCAACCAGGCATCAGCTAATAGCCCCAATATAAATAAGACCCCCCCCATTCAGGCCTCAGATCAGCCCCCAGCCATCTATCAGTCCCCAGCCTTAAGCCATATATCAGAACCCAGCCATCAGCCATATGTCAGCCTCATGTCAACCCCCAGCCATCATCCTCGTGTCAGCCATCAGCCTCATTTCAGCCCCCAGCCATCAGCCTCATGTCAGCCCCCAGCCTCATGGGAAAAGAAAGGAATATGCACTCCTATTGTATGTTGAGGTGCTGTGATAAACGGGCCGTAGCCAAAATTAACAGTTCATTGGAAAAATCCACGCACACTCAAAGAGTATGATGCAAAATTGAATTTATTTCCCAAAATTGTGTAAAAATACTGGTGACACAAAATAAATAATTGGACTGTCTTACAGATGTCAGACAGGGATTGTTTGTAGGTCAACTGTCTTGTGGTTCAGACAATTTTATATCAACCGTCTTATGCTGCAGGCGGTTGTGGTGTTGACAGCTCACAAAATTCACATATTCACATGTAAAGGTGCATGAAGGTACTAAATCTTAGACGTTTCAGTCCTACCGGACCTTTTTCAATAATAGCGCGAGGTAGAAGAGGGCGTAGAGCCAAGCGTCCGGAACGGACAGCGTGTGAGCTGGTGTCATGTCAGCCCCCAGCCATCAGCCTCATGTCAGCCCCCAGCCATCATCCTCATGTCAGCCATCAGCCTCATGTCAGCTCCCAGCCTCAGAGCAAATAAAATTACAAAATCAACTTACCTCTCCTTCTCCGGCCACCACTCCTCACCTCCAGTGCACTCTGTCTTCTTCCTGCTCTCCCTCCAGGCTCCCCCACATACATATACACACGACTGTATGCTATAAGGAGAGCGGAGAAATCAGCTGGCAGGTGGTTCTGGCAGCAGATTATTTCCTGGGGCAACAAAAGGATCAAGCGAAAATGCTAATTTTGCCCAATCCTTGTCTCCGCTGACATCATCTAATGAGGGACAGTCTGGAACTCCCCACATACATTAATTTGTCGGCTAAACGTTTTCGGCGAGTTCGGCTAACAAAACCAATTCTTAAGAGAATGAATGGCAGGTATGTGATACCCACAGATGATGAGATACATAAGAGATAGGCCTATTTCACACATCAGTGAATCACGGTGTTGTCCATGTTCTGCACAGACAACAGAATTATCCATTAATTTTAATGTGTTTATTTACAGAGGCATACACCACTTTTGTCCGTGATGCAGACTAAACACACCTGTAACTTAACGTGAATTCAAAAGATTTGAGAATAAATAAGCTTATGCAGGCTAAGTGAATAAATATAGTAAGTGTAATTAGTGTGATTAGATATAAGATTATACAGACAAATCACATACAGAATAATAAAAAGTAAATACATCACTAGCCTAAATATGCAATATTATGGGGTGAGACTCCATCAATTATGCTGTACCACATGGCTGTCTACCATGTTATAACACATGACCGGCACTTCAGAGTGTACAAGTGATAGGGCAAATCAATACTTACATCCTACCTTGGATGATGTTCTAGGTGGAGTCCCCAGATTGTATGTGTGTCACAGAGTTTATACCTTTTAGCCCCTCCTCCAGTGTGCAGCACACATGTCTCTGAGATCACTCAGGAATATGTTCTTATAAGCACAATGGGGGATGGGTACTACATTACAAGGCACATCATTACACAGAATGAACAGAACCAATCAGTACTTAAAAAAAATACCCTTACAATACAACACCCATTAAAGTCTATGGGTGAATGAAAACCATTGACAAAACACAGATGACATCCATGTTCTGTCCGTGATTTTCATGGACCATTGGTAGAAGATTGTCTGAAAACTAATTTTCATTTTTTCAGTGTACGTGGAATAAGGATGGCACACGGAGGGCAAAAAGCTTACACACGGATCTTTGATGGACATCTTCACAGATGAACCACTGACCATGTTGTCACAGATGTCATCACAGACTTATGAAAGAGGCCTCAGACCTTTACTGTAGATAGATACCAGATACTACCGCTTGTTCTTGATCAGCATGTTCATGGATGTTTTCTGCACCATTTATTTTTTCCTAAAAATCAAAAGGTAGGTTAGCGTGAATTTCCACTTTAGTCCCTCCCCTAATTGTACAGACCACACCCAGAGCCACTCCCACAATTACAGCCAGAATGCCCTGAGCTGGTGACAAATATGATGCCTCTCAAGTGTTCAAAATAGCTCTTCTCATACAAAGATGGCCATCAGACTAGGGTAACATACTGTAGTACCCAGACAATGATTACACCTTATAGTTACTCCGCACTATTGTGCCCATGAATAAATTTAGGACAAACTGCGAATAGTAATAACAGCATAGCTTTAGTGCGTAATTGCCATACCATAGCATAGGAGAATGAAGGGGACAGTTTTACCGCATAGTGAACCCATAAAGCTGTGGTGGAATTGCATTTTTTTCCCCAATTTCAACTCAGGTTCAAGTAATGCAAATTTTACGTTTTCTGTAAATTCATCCAATACCTAAGTTGCAAAATAAGTCCTTATCTGTAACAGAATATAGTAAAATTCCAATAATTCAGCAAACGTGCTAGATTACCAGAAGTCCCTGACCACTAGAAGTTTAGAGGTATTTACCCCTGTCCTCTCCATGTGTATACAGAAGACACATAACCTTCTCATGATGGTGCCCCTGGCTTTTCATGGATGTAAAACTTAAAGAGGCTCTGTCACTAGGTTGTAACCTATGTATTTAAATACATAGGTTACAAGGCCTAGTGACAACTTTTAAAATCATACCTTTCATGCAGAGTTCTGCGCAGCGGTCGCGTAGAAATTTAAACTTTAAAAAGTATGCAAATGAGCCATTGGAGCACCGGGGGCGGCCTCTTTCCTCTGGAGCACCGCTCCTTCACCGCCCCCCCCCTGTCTCTAATCACGCCCCTTTCTGTATATGATAGACAGCGCTAGACTGGTAAGTCTAGCGCTGAACTCTCGCGCATGCGCCCTAAAATTTTCCCGGCGCAATGCGCAGCAGCGCTTGCAGTGTCTACACTGCAAGCGCTGTCTTCTCTTCTGCGCACGCGCCGTCACTCCCGGGAGTAGCGAAGTGACGGCGCGTGCGCAGAAGAGAAGACAGAGCTTGCAGTGTAGACACTGCAAGCGCTACTGCGCATGCGCCGGGAAAATTTTAGGGCGCATGCGCGAGAGTTCAGCGCTAGACTTACCAGTCTAGCGCTGTCTATCATATACAGAAAGGGGCGTGATTACAGACAGGGGACGTGCCTCGGGCCCGGGGGGCGGTGAAGGAGCGGGGCTCCAGAGGAAAGAAGCGGCCCCCCGGTGCTCCGATGGCTCATTTGCATACTTTTTAAAGTTTAAATTTCTACGCGACCGCTGCGCAGAACTCTGCATGAAAGGTATGATTTTAAAAGTTGTCACTAGGCCTTGTAACCTATGTATTTAAATACATAGGTTACAACCTAGTGACAGAGCCTCTTTAATATGCCTCAAAACTAATACTGCCCTCTACTGGCTGGCACATGTAGACATCTTTAATTTATTTTCCATGCAAGGAATATGGAAGATTCCGGTTATAAGGTGGGGTGGAGGGCAGCAAAGTGCAAGGGAAAGAAGAATCTATCTTTTAGGTCAGGACTTTCAGGAGATTTTCAACTCTGGGTTTTTATTTATTGCATGCCGGATTACCAAGAATTAGAGAATACCAGGTTCTGGATTAAAGGACTCTTGTATACGTATAATGTAATGATATATGTATGATTAAAGGTATAGCTGTTTTTCACAGCCCCTGACACCAAGGCCTTATACTGTAAAAATTCATGCCTGAAATGTCATTAAATGTTCATTTTACTGAAGGTTAATATATTGAACCCAAGATGAAAATTGAAACAAAAAAAGGTGCATTTCAAGGAAGGAGGGAGGGATCTTTGAATTAATTCAGCCAAAAATCAATGCAGTAAAATTCACTTTCAAACCTTTTATACTGAGAAATCAATAGAATAAATTCTGAAACATACCAATATTACGCACAGCAAACTTTATAGATTATTATAACTATGGATTTTTATGACCTATTACAAAACTAATAAAAGAGGATTTATTTACACAAAAATTGCTACAAAGAGACAAATCAAATTATGTTATTTCATTTGTATTAAATCCATGTCGCCGGTTGTCAGAAGCGCATAGCTTTCCTTTACACAAGGTTTACACTTTATTGTGTGCTGTATTAACGCATTTTGGCCACTAGAGGGAGACAACATCAAATGAAAGAAAGAGAGCATAACCTGACCATGCATCAGAACCTGGTCAACCTGACTGTTCTTGACCTGATTCAGTGCCTTTAAATTATAGCTGTTAAGTGTAGCATCTGACTTGTTTGGCAGGGATTCCACAAGTGTGTCAGTTGCTATTGAATGCTTTTATGTCTGAAAATGCAGTATGAGTATACTGTTTGTTCCATGCTTAAAGTGGTTGTCCAGCTTACTGTCCTCAGGATAGGCCATCACTAGCCGATTGACGGGGGGTCCAACACCGTGCACCTCTGACAATCAGCTATTCGGGTATAGCTCTGGCACAGGAAGTTGGCAGAGATTGTCACCGCAGTGCTTCTCCTGGTGCTAGAGCTACACCCAAACAGCTGATTGGTGACAGTTCAGGGTGTCAGACCTCTGCCGATCAGCTACTGATGGCCTATCTTGATGATAGGCCATCACATAAAAAAATCTGAACAACCCTTTTAATATATCCTGTTTGAGTTAAACCTTCCACTTTTTTATATACATAATTCTAATTACTTGGGATGAGAACAGTGTGCAGAGCCATAACTCCAATAAAATGTACAGTATGTAGTTTTTTACTTTAATTTTTACTTTGTGCAGTTTATGACCTTGACCTATGGCCATGATGTGCCGTAAATGTCTGATCGGTGGTGCTCCAACCACTGGGACCCTACCATTACTCCATGCTCTTTCTGTATGTTTTCTGCCTCTCCATACACTATAGTATAGAGTGATTGCATGCAATCTCAGGATCAGCGAGGGTCCCGAAATTATGACATATATTCATTACATCAATGATTGTTTTGGCTGGAAACCCCTATTAGTGCTGTATTGATTTAGAGGAAGCCAAAAACAAAAACTCTGAAAAGTTTGTCCTGAAAGTGAATGTTTACCTAAAAATGCTGCACTGGTTAATGTGTTAATATATGTTTATTTTGTTTGGAGCTCCGATTTACTCTTATACAGAACTTCAAATTATCTGCAAAAAAGCTCAAATGAAATTATACAATTCTGCCACAATTCTAGAGGAGCATAGAAGCTTACTGCATACCCTTTGTACTTATGAACTACAGTATAACAGCACAGTATGAAGTAAACTCCTAAGCTCCCTCTACTGATGGCAGAATTCTATCATTTAAAGTATATTTTGGGAAGTTAAATACTGATGACCTATCCTCAGGACAGGCTATCTGTATCAGATCATAGAGGGTCTAACTCGCGGCGCCGCGGTGCTCGGATGAGCTCTGTGGCCACTTCATAGTATACCATGCACTGCACCGTACATTGTAGAGCAGCTGTGCTTGATATTGCCGCTCAGTCCAATTCACTTCAATGGGGTTGAGTTGTAGGAGGCACATATGGCCTTGTGTTCCTGAATACGTGTAAATACCCCTTGTGTTTCTAAATACTTATAAATGCCCCTTGTGTTTCTAAATACTTATAAATGCCCCTTGTGTTCCTAAAGACTTATAAATGCCCCTTGTGTTCCTAAAGACTTATAAATGCCCCTTGTGTCCCTGAATAAATGTAAATGCCCCTTCTGCCCACTGATAAATAAGTCCCCTTGTAACCCCTGTGTCCCCTGAACAAATAATAATAATAATGCCCCTCGTTACCAGGGCTGTGGAGTCGGTAAGCCAAAGCCCCGACTCCAACTCCTCAATTTTCCCTGACTCCGACTCCCAATCCGATTCCCTCATACATGGCGCATGTTTAAGTGATAACTTTAAACAAACTTTGCATAAATCAATAGTACAGATATGTCATGACAAAAAAAAGTTTGTAATCTATGTTTTACTAGATATTTTTACTCTGAACTTTCAGTATCAGGCTTTTCTCTGGGTACAGCTCACCAAGGACCTGATGTATGAAAACTGTCTAGGTCTAAGACTTTCTTTGTTGCCCATAGCAACCAATCAGAGCTCCCCTTTAATTTCTCCAGAGCACTATATAAAATGAAAGCTCTGATTGGTTTCTATGGGTAACAAAGAAACTTCTACACCTAGACAGTTTTCATACATAAGGCCCTAGGTGTTCTACATCAGAGGAAAAGCAAACTAAATAGGATAAAGCATACAGAGAGAACATGCACTGGACAATTGATTTATGCACAGTTTGTTGAAAGTTTAGATAACAGTTTGCACTGACTCTGTCTCCTCAGGCTGTGGGTGGGTCTCCAGCAGTTATTAGCATATATTAACTTACTCTGACAGAGCAGGAGGTTGTGATCTCTAACACAATTACAGGTACAGCCATGCTTCTCAGTCCTCACAACACTTGTACCTTTTGCTTACTGCAGGTAATCACTCAGAGCTCAGTTCCATCATTCTTCACTGCTCTCAGCCAATCAGATAACAGTCTTTCTGGTCTGCAGGTTACCATAGAAACCTGTGTGCAGTGAGAGACCTGCTGAACTGTCTATAGTTCATGACTGACGACTGTATTTAGAAAATGTCTTCTTTTAACTGTCCCTTTTTGTTGAAAGCTAATCTTTGTAACTAGTGAGAAACCCACTTTAATCCTGTTTATCTAGCAGATCTGAGATGAGTGCAGCCATTTCTTCCCAGTGCCTTTTTCCTCTGATCTGTAGCGGAGGAGCTTCACTACTGAGCATCTACATAAAGGACAGTACACAGTCATCTCAACTAAAAGCCTAGATCCTTACATCAGGAATAGAACAGACATTTATTGGACATTTCATTTATTTATGAAAATATCACTTATGAAAATATATTCAGCACATACTGCATTGAACTAACTGTACCAATTTATTATATATTGTTGGAGTCGGTCCAGCAAAATGGACACCGACTCCACGACTGTGACTCCATAGCCCCGCTCGTTACCCACAGTAGCGAGCCTGTGGCTCCTTGCTGTACTGCTGGCTTTAACTGTATCTATTGCCGATATAGTTGATACTCTGGTAGGCCCCTCCAGGTAGCCTGGGGCCAGCATTCCTCCCCTGCACTCCCGCTAGCTACACCTCTGATATAAATATTTGTTACACTAACACCATAGGTTTTACATAGCATAAAATATATACAGTGCCTTGCAAAAGTATTCGGCCCCCTGGAACTTTTCAACCTTTTGCCACATTTCAGGCTTTAAACAAAAAGATATAACATTTTAAATTTTTGGTGAAGAATCAACAAGTGGGTCACAATTGTGAAGTGGAATGAAATTTATTGGATCATTTAAACTTTTTTTGTAATAATAAAACTGAAAAGTTGGGCGTGCAAAATTATTCGGCCAATTTACTTTCAGTTCAGAAAACTCACTCCAGAAGTTCATTGAGGATCTCTGAATGATTCAATGTTGTCCTAAATGACTGATGAAGATAAATAGAATCCACCTGTGTGTAATCAAGTCTCCGTATAAATGCACCTGCTCTGTGATAGTCTCAGGGTTCTGCATCATGAAGACCAAGGAACACACCAGGCAGGTCTGTGATACTGTTGTGGAGAAGTTTAAAGCCGGATTTGGATACCAAAAGATTTCCCAAGCTTTAAACATCCCAAGGAGCACTGTGCAAGCGATCATATTGAAATGGAAGGAGTATCAGACCACTGCAAATCTACCAAGACCCGGCCGTCCCTCTAAACTTTCATCTCAAACAAGAAGAAGACTGATCAGAGATACAGCCAAGAGGCCCATGATCACTCTGGATGAACTGCAGAGATCTACAGCTGAGGTGGGAGAGTCTGTCCATAGGACAACAATCAGTCCAACACTTCACAAATCTGGCCTTTATGGAAGAGTGGCAAGAAGAAAGCCATTTCTCAAAGATATCCATAAAAAGTCTGGTTTACAGTTTGCCACAAGCCACCTGGGAGACACACCAAACATGTGGAAGAAGGTGCTCTGGTCAGATGAAACCTAAATCCAACTTTTTGGAAACAATGCAAAACAATATGTTTGGCGTAAAAGCAACACAGCTCATCACCCTGAACACACCATCCCTACTGTCAAAATGTGTGTAATCGCAGCAAAAGGTGGCGCAACAAAGTATTAATGGAAGGGGGACGAATAATTTTGCACGCCCCACTTTTCAGTTTTATTATTACAAAAAAAGTTTAAATGATCCAATAAATTTTGTTCCACTTCACAATTGTGACCCACTTGTTGTTGATTCTTCACCAAAAATGTAAAATGTTATATCTTTTTGTTTGAAGCCTGAAATGTGGCAAAAGGTTAAAAAGTTCCATGGGGCCGAATACTTTCGCAAGGCACTGTACCTTGGTTACAGAGCAGTATACATCATAGTATACTTAACCAGCAGTCTAACTCCAGTTAGTACCTTTGCCAAGGATATCATATACACTGCATTGCCTAGAGTGTCATACCTGCCACTGATTATGTCACACAGTGCCCACGTAGACAGTTCCTACAAAGTACTAGAGAGTGCCCATATGGAGCCCATTTGTGCTATGTATTGTTAAACCATACCATGGTCAGATAGAGCTAAAGAGTGCTATAATGCCAGATAAATAGAGCAGCCAGTGCCCATTTTGGACCCACAGTCCCCAAGGACATGCAGTCTCTGACTACAGAGCAGTCACCGATTTGCTCTGTTTCTAAAGTCTGTTGCACTAGGCAGGAGTTCTGCTGCCCCCTGCTGTCGGCAGCTGGTAAAACCAGTAATATCTCATGATAATAACAATATGAAGAAGGTTTCCAAGTCCTAGAGATTCTTATGGTTGTCAGAATCTCTGAGACCTGAAGTGAATCTGTCAGCAGCCATCTTCAAAGCCAACTGTTTTCATAGACACATAGCTGTGGTTTACTTTTTTTAATGTCATTTTTATTGATTTTACTCAATCACCGATTTTATTCTAAAAAATTGTATCAATCACCGATAAACTTGATTGCCTAAAAATTCCATTATCTAATCATAAAAATCATCTTGATCAGTAACCAAGTTACAAACACATTCATAGCCCCACCCAATCCATCTCCATTCACACCTCCATTTACACAGAAATAAAAAAACCAAACTGCAAAATTAATTTCCTTCACGTCTTTTTCCAGTCTCCCACCTCCTGCCCATCCAACTTCAATCTTTCTTCACCAGTCATATTCTCGTTTTTCTGTAACTTAAACTGCTTCATCTTTTTCCCTGTCATAGGGGCCATTCTACCACATATGATAAAGCAGTTGGCGTATCTCACCCGCATCTCGATGGACGGTTTCTCAATCCAGTAATGAATAATACACCTTCTAGCATGAAATAATCATTTCCCCACTACCGCCAGTTATTTAAATAATCTAATACACAAATTTCAAAGATATGTGGGATATTGACCTGTAGGATAATTCCTGAATTATCCTACAGTTTATTATTATATCAATGTCTTCTACTCCCTTCTTCCACAATTAAAGATTTTATGGGGGTCATTATCAAACTGGTGTAAAGTAAACCTGGTTTAGTTGTCATAGCAACCAATCAGATTACACCTTTCATTCTTCACAGCTCCTTTGGAAAATGAAAAGTGGAATCTGATTGGTCGCTATGGGCAACTAAGCCAGGTCTACTTTACACCAGTTTGATAAATGACCCCCTATCTTGTTAAAGCCAGTTTAGCTGGGGAGTAGTATAGGCGATAGACTATAAAAAAAAATTAAAATATTCTCTGTGCTGGATTTAGAGACCTTTTTAAAATTCAAAAAAATAACTGATCTCATTGATGTTTCTTCATTGGCTCGACTACCCCTGGCCAGTTTTTTTTTTTTTTTTTTGTGGAAGAAGAGGACATTTCTTTAAATTTTGACTTACTAGACAATTATAAATACAAGAGATGTTAGCTTTTTTTCTCTTTAATCCCATTATCTTGGAGAGTGTATCTGTATATGGTTTTTCGAGACCATTCTTTAAAGGGGTTGTCCGAGTTATGAAAAAAAAATATAGCACTGTAAATCTGATGGGCAGCAATATATAACTAAGTTAAGCAAGTTTTAGGCAAAAAAATCCATATTTCCTCATTTCCCTGGTTCTCTTCTGGTCTTTGTTTACATGCAATAACAACAATCTCAGCCCCTCCCCCTTCTCCCCCCCCCTCTGCAAAGGGAATGAATACAAGTGCTGAGTGACATGTCTGCCTGCTGGAATACTCAGCAGCATGTTGTATGTGTAGACACACAGGAAATTCTCCCTACCTGTTCTTGTACAATACAATTCCTCTATAGCTCCTTGCCCAGCATTTGTCTCCTCTCACTGCTGCAGCTACTGTTTGTTCTAAAGCCTTGAGCCCTCAGTGTGTTCTGGCTGAAGGGGTTAATGTTTTATCTGAAGGAAACCAGGAAGAAAGCAGATAGCAGGAGCCCGGCAAAGAAAGGGGGCGTGGCCAGTGACGTCCCGTGTACAGACTGTTATCTGAACTCTGAGGCTTGTGAACGAAACATCACAGAGCAGAGAGATAAGGTGACATCACAGGTCATGTGACCCTCAGTCAACTCTGAGAAACCAGCAGCTTTAGAAACACAAAGTATATGGGAAAGTTGTTATACTTGACAAGTTAGAAACATATAAAGAACAAAAAAATAACTCGGACAACCCCTTTAAGACGGCTCCTTTGTTAACAGCATGATATAATATTAATATAATCTTTATTTCTATAGCGCCACCATATTCCGCAGCGCTTTACAAATTCAGAGGCTTCATGTATAAAACAAAAGACATCACAATGTAACTGGCTAATATACAACTGGAACACTAGGAGTGAGGGCCCTGCTCACAAAAACTTACAATCTAAGAGATATAACTGAAGATAGTAAACGAAAGCCTTATCCGGGAGAGAATATCTTATCTTCATCCACTGAAGGTGGATTTACACCTGCAGGTTTTCTGGAAGATTATCAGGAGCGAATGTTCCTGCGAATGTTCATTCCCGTCAATCTGCCCATATAAAGGTGCTGCCAATCACCCGATGAATGAGCAAAACGCTTGTTTATCGGGTGATCCTGACGTTCGTGCAAGCTCACCAATCATTGCTTCTCGGCAGCAGATCGTGATGTCTAAACAGCGATCTGCTGGCCAGACACAATGCAACTGTATGAGGACGAGCGACCTCATAGTGTGGAGGTGATCGTTGTATGTGAATACAGCGGTCTCCTTCACTGAACGAGCAACCAACTGTCAGGAAGGAAGCCTTCCTTCCCGACAATCTGCTGCTACTCAGTGTTTGAAAAGATTTAGCCTAAGCAATGAACTCCATACTTCTGCCAGAAGGTTTTGTCAAGATTATTGAGTTTTTCCAACCATATCGATGTACATTTAAAGCTTCCCTTTAAATTCCATAGGTTCCTTATGTTCAACCAAATCTTATTCATTAATACCAATGTAGGAAAAGTCTTCAGTCTCCCCTGAAGATGCCCATTTCTAATACTTGACAGACATTACCTCTAAGCAGGTTATTATCCAACAGGGGAAAGGAATCTTTCACCATAGACCTTCATATCCAACTGTTTGCATGGACACATAGCTGTGGTTCACCTGATTAGCCCTTAGGATACCAGCGCCGTACATGTACGGCACTGGGGCGATGCGGACACATGGCTCCCGCTCGCACATGCGGCGGGCGTCATGGCCAGCAAGTCTCTGCTGTTTCTAACAGCAGAGACTTGTGGGTACTTACCGCCATCGGCGTTTTCCTCTTCAGCAATTAGATGCCGTGATCACATGAGATCACGGCATCTAGTAGCCCAAAAACCCAGATGCCCTATGTGGTCAAATGGGGTGTCTGTACACGATCTGAAAGCTGTAAACCTCGCTGATGAGGATTACAGCTTTCAAAGTGCAATTCATATTCTGGCCACTAGATGGCAGGCAGGCCAGGATAAGAAATGAGCAAATTCGGGTTTTAATTCAAAATTAAAAAGCCCTGATTGCTCATAAAGAAAAAATAAAAAACACAATCTCATATTTGAGCTTTAAAATAATCACAAAAAATGTAAAAAAAATGTTAAAAAATATATAAAAAATAAAAAAATATATAAAAGTTTAAATCACCCCCCTTTCCGTATAATTAAAAAATAAATACCTAAATAACAATAAATATAGACATCATGGGTATCACCGTGACCTAAAACGCCGTACTTTTAAAATATAAAAAAAAAATTCCAATACGGCGAATTGTGTGGCGAAAAAAAGCGTCAAAATGGCGATTCGCTGTTTTTTGTCGCTTTTTTTTTCTAAAAAAATTACATAAAAAGTGATCAAAAAGTCATACACACCCCAGAATGGTATCAATAAAAACTTCATATCGCCCCGCAAAACATGAGCCCCCATACAGCTCCGTACACATAAATACCAAAAAGTTATAGGGATCAAGATATGACAAAAAAAAAGTCCAACTTTATAATTATTTTATCACTATCAAAACGCAGGAAAAACGATACATATTAGGTATCGCCGGATTCGTACTGACCAGTAGAATGAAAGTAACTGTTTTCAGTTTTAATGAACATCGAACGCTGTAAATAAAAAACCTGTAGAACTGTAGCAGAATAGCGTTTTTTTTTTTTGCAATTTCACCCGATTTGGAATTTTTTTTCCCGCTTCCCACTACACCATATGCAATATTAAATGGTGGCGTTGGAAAGTACAACTTGTCCCGCAAAAAACAAGCCCTCATACAGCTATGTGAACAGAAAAATAAAACAGTTATGGCTGTTTGAAGGCAGGAAGCGCAAAACGAAAACGCAAAGCCGAAAAAACCTCTGTACTGAAAGGGTTAAAACACTGTTTGTTGATCCGAGGCTCAGTTACAATACTTTTTCTTAATATGCAGATTAGGCCTTTGGTGCAATGAGGGCGGCATCATTGCTCTTGTCGCAACCAAGCTCCACTCAGTTCTGTGGCCAGCCCCTCCCTGGTTGTTCTGATTGACAAGACCAGACATTGGCAAAGCAGTGAGGGAAGGGCTGGCCACAGATAGTAGTGGAGCTTGGGTGTAACAAGAGCAATGATGACACTCTCATTGCAGCAAAGGCCTAATTTGCCTATTAAGAAAATGTGGGAATGAAGCCTTAGATCAACGAGAAAAAAACAGCGTTTTAATCAGGGGAACCACAGCTATGTGTCTATGCAAATAGTTCAATAGTGAGGTCGCTCATGACAGATTCCCTTTTAATGGGACATGAATTAGGACTGTGCAGCACCTGAAATGTAGGACTTCTCTGCTGGTTTGGGATCGTTGAGATGACTACTAGCTCTTCTGGGCCACCTTGCTCCATTCATTGATGCAAGTGGGAAATGAAGACTAGCTCGTGTGGTCTGATTTGCTGAAAAAGTGCTCTCTATGATAGATATTTGTCAGACCCAGTGCATCGTAGCTTGCTACATGTGGAGATGCCTAGAAATGTAGTACTCAGTATTAGGTAAGTGTACTTAAAGAAGAACTCCCGCCAAAAATTTTATTCCATGTCCTGCTAGAAATGTACATGATATAATCTGTAGTGAATGTCATTTTCTTACCAGTGTCTGAATTTTTGACTTATATCATCCTGAAGTTTCTTATCCGTGTCATTGGACTAGGAATTAGACCCACCAACTCACACATAGACTTATGTGTGGACAGGAAGTCTAATTCTCTATGTATTCCTATGAGACTGAAAGTGAGGCTCCCATAGGAATGAATAGAGCAGTTACTGGCTTTCTGTCCTGGGTCAGTTAGAGGTCAGGGAGTTGGTCACATGACCCAGCTACAATAAGAAGAGAGGTTTTTACTCACAGAAACAGTCACTCATAAGAAAATGACATTCACTATAGATTATATCATGCACCTTTCTAACAGGTCAGAGAATAAAAATTTTAGCGGGAGTTCTTCTTTAATATGGCAGATCAGTGTATAGAAAGCAGAATTTCTTATAGAAGTAGAACATATACGGAATTTCTTCTAGTTCTGACTTTGTTCAACATGTTCCCATCAAGACTGCAGAGTAAGCAGGCGTATTAGAGAACTAATTGACGAGGACTGTGACTCATTTACATCTGCATGAACAATTGAGAATGGCCCTTAGGACTTCTCAACATATTGGGAACACTTAGCCCTCCATTCACTTACTGATTGAATCACTTTGCTACCACAGCTGTTCACAGCAATGACCAGGAAACATGATAGAAGGCGACAGAGCGCAGTTCAGTCACTCTATGAGGGTTGTCAGCTCATCCTGTACAATAATAATGATGTTTTTACATGAAGTAACGCGTGGTGATAAAAAAAAGATGAGTTTTGTTTATTGAGGACAATTGACGTGTGTGAATATAATATCTGATTGTATAGTTATATAAAATAATGAATACATCAGAACTAGCCGATTATACATAATACCGCTGCTATGACTGGGAGAGGAGCAGGTTGTTTCCCACTCCGGTGGCATCCCCCACTGTTAGGAACTCCTCCTGGTTTTTATGCTCCCTCTTTTTGAGTCTCCTCACAAGTCTAGTCAGCTATTCCATCTCCTCACAAGTCTAGTCAGCTATTCCATCTCCTCACAAGTCTAGTCAGCTATTCCAGTGGTTACCAATTTTTCTGAACTTAGCACCACACTTAGGACAGTTTCAGACGTGTAACCTCAAGTGCTATGATTTGTACTCACATAATGCAGCCTGTCCAAATGAATACAGGTGAGGTCAGGCAGAGACACACAGCATTGTAAATCATTATAATGCCGTGTTGTCTGATCAAAGGATCAGAGTTCATCACAGAAATTCACGCTCCCACACGGAGAGTGTTTCACGCCGTGGACATGCTCATCTGAACCTGACCTTAAGGTGCTGCCACATGTTCAGTCTTTCTGATGTCGTTTTTTAAAACCAAAATCAGGTGGGGATAATAAAAGAAGAGAAAATATTAAAGGGGTTCTGCAGTTGTTTAACTGATAGATCATCAGCATCTGATCGGCGGGGGTCTGACACCCGGGACCCCTGTCGATCAGCTGTTTGAGAAGGCAGCGGCGCTCCAGGAGCGCTGCGGCCTTCTCTGTGTTTTCCTCAGGCCCAGTGACGTCACGACTACTATCATTGGCCTGGGCGCGGCTAAGCTCCATTCATGGGAACAGAGCTTAGCCCCGCCCAGGCCAGTGATAGTAGTCGTGACGTCACTGGGCCTGCGGTAAACACAGCGAAGGCCGCGGCGCTCCTGCAGCGCCGCTGCCTTCTCAAACAGCTGATCGGCAGGGGTCCCGGGTGGGGGACCCCCGCCGATCAGATGCTGATGATCTATCCAGAGGATAGATCATCAGTTTTAAACAACTGCAGAACCCCTTTAAGGGAACATCCATCTTCTCCACTTTTTTCAATTCACTTCTTGGCTTTAAAAACTTTATAAAAAACCCTTGATCACCTTAGCTCCTAACCTCCTGATTATCCTGGCCACTCCTGCAAACTACCATTTTGGTCTCACCTCTCTGGGTGTCCGGCATCCTTTTCTTGACTGCTCTTCTTGTCCAGCATGATGACCATCAGCTGTGGATCATGTGCGTGCATTGGCTGTTGGTCTTCAAAAGGGCCAGTGTGCACTATTCACCCTTGACTTCAACCAATGTTCAAGTGCCCCAGGCTTCTTAAGCAGTCTTTCAACATAGCCTGATGTGTTAGGTCCGTTTGGCTCCTGTGTTTTCAAAAGTGTGTTGTTTCTGCTTCATTTGATGTCAACCCATCTTGTGTCCTTGACCATGTCTTCTTTTCGGCTGCCCATCCTACATTCTGCCTGTCTACAGCTTATGACCGAATTCTGTTGACCAGTGTGCAACCTGACTACTTTGGGATTAGCAACATGGGGATTCCCATTGGGAAAGTCCATGCCTCCTTGCAGAGGTTAAGGTTGACGATCGAACAATCTGCAACGCTCCGCTCCCTGGTTTAGCCCTTTAGAGACCTAATGGGTCCATATCGTGTGATGGCCTTCGTACAAAGTTATGTCAAGCACTAGTGCTCACAGCACACTTTCTCTGCATAAAGCCTAAAAAGTGGTGCCACCACAGGTATACTCCATTGTAGTTGCCATAAAACAGTGCAGGGTATACAACATTCACAGCATATTAATGATAACAAAAAATTTTTTCCAAAATTAATGAAATTTTGAGTACTGGTCAAAATTATCTGTATATCTTCTAGACATAGGAGCTCTTCCAAGATCCAGGCCTCCTGTGACATAATTGCATTGGTTTCTGATACACTGATGACATGTTGTCATTGATTTGGACACCCAAGAATTGCAATCTATATTTATATCTATTCGTGTACTAGGTTTATGTACTAAACTGTTTACTGGCATAAAAGATCAGAAAGAATGTCCCTGGCCATTGTGAACAATATACTGATTGACCATACAAATATTTTAGTGTTCTGTAGTTGCTATTGCATCTCCTCCAGGCAACATCCTGTAAATAAGACTATTGCCAACCAATTATCTCTGTCCTTTTGCAGTGGGCAGGAGTTTTCTCACTGCTTGTGACCTGCATGCTGCTGCACATGGCACAGTCCTTATACTCTCCTGTGTCTTAGACCTTCATTTATAATTCTCCATTATCCAAACTGTGTTTTTTGTGATCAAGAAGGAGGATAGGAGCTGGATTATTCTTAAGGCTGGTATGGTGGAACATACAAGAATACCATTACAATGTGGGTTAGGTAAAAGGATGATGGGAATGTGTCTGCTGGAGATTCTCTTTAAAGGGTTTCTGTCACCAGTTTTTTTCGGTATGAATCAGGCTGACATTAGAGATGTGCTAATGTCACCTGATTCCAAATATATATCTGTTTTATTTACTGGTGCCCCCATTTTTATATAAAATGAACTTTTAGTTTATGCTAATAAGGCCTCTAGGTGCAAGGGGTGTTACCCCTGCTCCTAGAGGCTCTGTTGATTGACAGGACCAGGCAGAGAAGTAACACTCCATTCACCATAGCTTGCAAGGACCTTCAATGATGTCATGACCATGTGATCAGTCACATGGTTTAGGAGGAGACAGGCTGTTTGTGTGATCCTCACCATGTGACTGATCACATGGTCATGACATCATTGAAGGTCCTTGCAAGCTATGGTGAATGGAGTGTTTCTTCTCTGCCTGGTCCTGTCAATTAACAGAGCCTCTAGGAGCAGGGGTAACGCCTCTTGCACCTAGAGGCCTTATTAGCATAAAATAAAAGTTCATTTTATATAAAAATGGGGGCACCAGTAAATAAAACAGATATATATTTGGAATCAGGTGACATTAGCACATCTCTAATGTCAGCCTGAATCATACCGAAAAAACTGGTGACAGAAACCCTTTAATAACCCAAGTTTCACACAGTTCCTCTATATAAACTGCCTTAATTGCAATCTCTTTTTTTTTTACTATAATTTCAATAAAAAGGTTTCCTTTGCACCATGTACACCAGTAATAATATTACATAGTTTATATAGAATTGACATTTGAGAAAAGGTTGAAACAGGAATTGTTCTTGTGCTACAAGTTTAACATTATTTGTATTAGTTCATAATTAAGTTGAAAAAAAAAAAAAAAAAACCTTTTTAGTGACCTCTCGCTTTAATGAAACCTTGCTCACCGATAGGGAAAGCATTAGCTAACCATTAATGTGAGGGCTCAAAGCCTGGGGGAAAGACGAGTGCAATCACTGAAGGAGCGAAAGAGATTCTACAAGGAGCCGTATTTTATAGAAAACTGCACTTCTACTGATGAAGGTCATTTACAGCCTTTTAACAGGAATATCCCTTAGCTACTCATTTCATGTCCATCCTGTCCAAAAATATCCTTTTCTAATCAACCGCTGCACACACAATTAGTTTTCTGACATATGTAAATCTTCCCTCTGCTGGGAAATAAATAATTTAAGAAGCGATTGTAGATCTCGTCAGTATTTAATGCAGATTAAACATCTCATTAATACAAGTAAAGGCACAAGAAATCTGGAAATGAGTGAGATTAAAAAAAAATAAAGACTTCCCTCACTTATTTTTTTTCCGGTCTGCAGGATCCAGAATGTAAAATTCTTACAGATGGGGTCCATCTGTCCATAGACTCCTCTGTTAGTGGATCGGAAAACCCATGAGGTTGGAATTAGCAGTAAGTCTAGCTTGCCATGTCACCAATGTAGACAGATCAATAGAGGAAGGTTTCTGCTGCAACAAGCTGCTTAAAGGGGTTATCCCATCTTGTACCACCGCCACTGCCTTCCCCCGCTGCGCTAATAGAAACGAATGGGAGCGAACCGCACATGAGCAGCCCGGCTCCCATTCATTTCTATGCTGCTGCCGAAAATAGCCCGGCTCAATAGAAATGAATGGGAGCCGGGCTGCTCATGCGCGGTTCGCTCCCATTCGTTTCTATTAGCGCAGCGGGGGAAGGAGGGGGGGCTGCGTCTGGCGGTGGTCGGACCCTGGACCCCATTGTCAAAGATGGGATAACCCCTTTAAGGGCTTATTCACACTTAGGTGATTATAGTGTATGTATTGTAGCACCCCTTTGGGCAGCCTCAGTAGATGGGGTGTATGGTGGGTCTCATCTCACTATGACGCAGTGCCTCCACCCAAATCTTGCTTGGAGATGTATAGTATCGGAGGAAGGTCTTCCTCTTCTGCCATGGGCCGACTTGGGAAACCACTGCCGAGCTCAGTACACTCTCACCCCAGGAAGATGTTAAGTAATCAAAAGGTTTATTTGGGAAAGGGTGAACAATGGTGAAGAACATAAACTTAATGCAATAAAAAGAACAAAGCACAGATTGCAATTTTATCTAAGGAAAACCCCAGGTGAAGGGGGTGGCTCTCTGTAAGCAGTGATGGTGGTCACACACCTTCTCCTTTGGAAGATAAAGACAGTGTGCACTTCCCAGCTACTCCTAGCACTCAGCTTACTATACCCTACTGTCTAGCAATTAACCTAGTCCGAACGTTGGGGCCCGGTTGCAGAAAAGGTTGGAGTGCTAATGTTGGTGCACTTACTATTGCCTGGGAACCAGCTGGGGGCTGCAGCATTCAGAAGCTTGCATGGCAGTGGAGTCAGGGACAAGATCCTCATGGGATGTCTGGGCTGTACTGTAGGGGTAATGCAGCAGCTGAACTTTCTCTTCTCATACAGGAGATGTCAGAACTGTGCTGTAATGTCTGCACAGAAGCAGGGAACAATTCTGTCTGTGGAGATCTCTCAGTCTCTCTATCTCCAATCTTTGAGCCATCTAAGATGACTGCTCTTCCGTTTCCTTACTTAGCCTTTCCCCCTGGTCCCCCTGCTATTTGCTGCAGGGGGAACAAGTGTTCATTGGATTTGTAGTCCACTTCACCTCAGAAGAATCAACACTAATGCCTACTGCTGTAAGTCCCTGTTTGTAACTGGCATCAGTAGCATCCACTAGACCCACCGCTTTCTCGGCAGTGGTTACAGTATGTTCAGACATCCATGTTTTTCCGGGGACCATTGGTCCACAGGAAAAATATTGGTGCATGGTCTACTTTGGTTCATTTTGCAGATGGGTCTATGAAAACCACAGACTACACACAGAAGCCATCCATGTGAAGTCCATTTTTCACTGATCTATTGCAGAAACAATTACTTCAAAATTTGTTTAAAAAAGTTTGCCCTTGCGTCCACAGAAACTGATCAACCATAGTGAAAAAAAACACTGACATGTCATGAACTCAGATCTTAAATACAAAACTCGTACTGACTTTTTGCATCCTCAAAATGGATACGGACCTGTAAATAATCCTTAATATAGGGTATATTCCAAAGGTACAGTAGTGGCACTGTAAGGAGCTTCACCATTACTAAAAGAGCAGCCAAGTGCATGTAATTTGTGCCCTCTGTTGTCCATGACAAAACCATAATCATGAATGTGAAATCATGGCATGCACTTTCATGTGTTTTGTCAGAGACCACTAATGGTTTGGTTTTCTGCATTTCCCATGATGGCCAAAAATTTCTTAGATTTTAGTCTCATCTGACCAGGGAACCTTCTTCCATGTCTTTGGGGAATCTGCCACATGCTGTTTGGCAGCCGCCAAATGTATTTTCTTTTGTTTTTCTTTAATCAATGTTTTTTTTTCTGGTTACTCTTCTATAAACTCCTCCTGTGTGGAGTGTATGGCTTATAGAGGTCCTATGGACAGTGTCCTTGTTGAGTCTCTTATTAAAGGGGTGTCTCACTTCAGCAAATGGCATTTATCATGTACTAGCAGAAAGACCCGGCTTCGCCTGGGTATATCTCATCTATTTCATTTAATGTTTCTGTGTGTCGTTGCAGAGAGAAAGTCAATGCAGCTGACAGGAGGTGATTTTTACCTTCATTTTTTCAATCCGCATTGGCTGCGGAGTGGGAGGGGGCGTGACCTGACCGGGTTGGGGGCGTGGTTTAGCCGGACCTTGGAAGGGAGGGGTTGCTTTTAAGTCCTTCTTTTGAGGGTGGCCTGAATTAAAGGTCGATGCCATGGTAATTACTACTGAACGGTTGTAGTCTAAAATTAATCTATTTCATCTAAAATTTTTATGTGTCGTTGCAGAGAGAAATTCACCCTCCCACCCCTGCAGCTAAAAGAAGTTTATTTTAACTTTCATTTTTTCAATCCACGTTGGCTGCGGAGTGGGAGGGGGCGTGACCTGACAGAGTCGGGGGCGTGACGTTAGCAAGCTGTTGTTTGTGAGATACCCTGTCAGATTGGAGATGGGCTTGAGTCTGCTGGGGAACTTCAGCAGCTCGCTGTTGTTTGTGACACACCCTGTCAGATTGGAGACGGGCTTGGGTCTGCTGGGGAGTTTCAGCAGCTCGCTGTTTTTTGTGAGATACCCTGTCAGATTGGAGACGGGCTTGGGTCTGCTGGGGAGTTTCAGCAGCTCGCTGTTGTTTGTGACATACCCTGTCAGAATGGAGACGGTCTTGGGTTTGCTGAGAGTTTTCATTATCTCGAGCAGCAGCCATGCGTTTTGCTGCAGGAGTCTTGCGTCCAACATTAGTTTTCCTTTTTGGAGGCATGAGTAGTTTAAAAGCGTTTCAATTTATAAGAATGCTGACATCCAGTATGGCAGTCCAGTATAGGTACAGTCTATTTATGGCTGTGTTGTTATGGAAACCTGGTAAATTAAATGTGAACTTGGCTGATACACATCATATGACTGAATATTTAAGGACCTGCAAACTGCTATTGACTAATACAGTAGCTTGGTTGCTATAGAAACCTGGTCTATAGCTGTGTGCGCATGGAGAGAGAGAGTAAGGACCTGTGAGCTTCTATTGGCTGATAAGGGACATGTGACCATGTGTATGGCAGTTGGGACCCGGCTTTGCCTGGGTATATTTCATCTATTTCATTTAATATTTGTGCGTGTGTCATTGCAGAGAGAAAGTCTCCTTCCCACCCATTCCTGTAGCTGACAGAAGTTGATTTTTACCTTCATTTTTTGAATCCCCATTGGCTGCTGAGTGGGAGAGGGCGTGGCCTGACCGGGGCGTGGTTTAGCGGGACCTTGAGGAGGGGGTTGCTTTTAAGTCCTTTTAGTGGAAGAAAACATCTTTTATTACTACTAAACGGTAGTAGTCTAATATTAGTCTATTTCATCTAATGTTTCTGTGTGTTGTTGCAGAGAGAAACTCACCCTCCCACTCCTGCAGCTGACAGAAGTTTATTTTTACCTTCATTTTTTCAATCCCCATTGGCTGCGGAGTGGGAGGGGGCATGACTTGACCGGGTCGGGGGTGTGGTTTTCCGGGACCTTGGGGGGGGGGGGGTGCTTTTAGGTCCTTCTTTTCAGGGTGGCCTGAATTATAGGTCAATGCCATGGTTATTTGAGGAAACACAGTGGGTAGCAGTGGAAGAAAACATTGCTTCGCACGGGTATATTTAATCTATTTCATTTAATGTTTGTGTGTGTGTCATTGCAGAGAGAAAGTCTCCTTCCCACCCATTCCTGTAGCTGACAGAAGTTGATTTTTACCTTCATTTTTTCAATCGCCATTGGCTGCGGAGTGGGAGAGGGCGTGGCCTGACCGAGGGCGTGGTTTAGCGGAACCTTGGGGAGGGTTGCTTTTAAGTCCTTTTAGTGGAAGAAAACATCTTTTATTACTACTGAACAGTAGTAGTCTAATATTAGTCTATTTCATCTAATGTTTCTGTGTGTTGTTGCAGAGAGAAACTCACCCTCCCACCCCTGCAGCTGACAGAAGTTTATTTTTACCTTCATTTTTTCAATCCCCATTGGCTGCGGAGTGGAAGGGGGTGTTGCCTAACAGAGTCGGGGTGTGGCTTAGTGAAACCTGGAGCAGGTGTTGTAAGTCCTTCTTTTGAGAGTGGTGTGAATCACAGGTCGGTGCCATGGTAATTTATGAGGACACACAATGGTTAGCAGTGGAAGGTTTATTACTGAACGGTTATAGTCTAAAATTAGTCTAAAACATAAGTTATATTTATGGTAACCGGAATACCCCTTTAACAGTATCATCCACAGCGCTCTGCCCCTTTAAAGCATTGAATAGAAATGCCTGGATTGTTACCTGAGATCCTCAGCTGGCTGCTAATTACCTGGCTGTGTTGTTATGGAAACCTGCCCTCCCTGTGTGTGTCTGTGCAGACAATGGCAGTTGGGATTTAAAACCAATGCTGTCAGGCTAATATTGGCTAATGCAGGTCATATTTTGGGAATATCTCGGGAACGTTATGTCCTAGAGAGATGAGACCTGGTCTAAAACCTTCCCATGCACCTGATGTACCTGTGTGCCGAATTTGGTGAAAATCGGTCCAGTAGTTTGGTTGCGCATAGAGAACAGACAGACAGATGGAAAGACAGACAGACAGAAACTCATTTTTATCACTTTCTAATGTATTGTGATTCTTTGCTTCCTTTGGTGGCTGGATTAATTCTTTCATCACATTATACACTGCTCGTTTTCATGGTTACGACCACCCTGCAGTCCTGCAGCTGTTGTCGTGCTTGTACACTATACACAACAGTCAGAATACTATACAACACTATACACAACAGTCAGAATAATTTTGTGGCCCGTGCTGGCAGCTTCATAAATTCCTAGCACAATTTGTATTGTGATTTAAAGTGAAGGAACTTTCAGCTGGAAATACGTTATCTTATGGACATTCTAAGAAATAAAGATTTTTAATTCACACTGGTCCTGGGATTTTTACATTTATTTTCAACACTTTTAACACTTTTATGATTGCTTGAACAACCTGCTTATTGTCCATAATGGCCGGTCCCAGAGCAGGCCTACAAAACTCTACCATAGAAGTCAGTGAGGTCTCCTGCTGACCATTGTGTCCATGGCCCATAAGGCTGCTGTAAAGCAATTTTCTTAATGCTTTCTAAATGCTGTTAAGAACAGCTCAGACAAGATGGCTGCCCCCATAATCATGTTCAGGAAATAGAATAAAGAATCTACAATTAGATAAAAAGAATATGTATTACTATTTGCTTTTAACTGGCAGATAACATTTTTGGTGACACATTTCCCTTAAAGAAGAACACCCGCAAAAAATTTTATTCTCTGACCTGTTAGAAAGGTGCATGATATAATCTGTAGTGACTGTCATTTTCTTATCAGAGGCTGAAATTAAGAGCTTCCACTCTCTTCTTATTGTAGCTGGGTCATGTGACCAACTCCCTGACCTCCAACTGACCCGGGACAGCAAGCCAGTCACTTCTCTATTCATTTCTATGAGACTGAAAGTGAGGCTCCCATAGGAATACATAGAGAAATAGACTTCCTGTCCACACATAAGCCTCTGTGTGAGTTGGTGGGTCTAATTCCTAGTCACATGATACAGATAAGAAACATCAGGATGATATAACTCAAAAATTCAGCTACTGGTAAGAAAATGACATTCACTACAGATTACATCATGTACATTTCTAGCAGGACATGGAATAAAATTTTTGCGGGAGTTCTTCTTTAAGATTGGAATCATTATATGCTATTGCAATTGTTAGTATTGCTTTCTACTAAATATTACGTTTAGCCATACATTATCGCCCTGTGTTGCACTCTGCTATTATTAATCAGTTATCATACTGAGAAAAGCAATTAAACTGGAGGATCCTAAGGCCCCATTACATTGGGCAGGTTATCACTAATGAACGTTCATATAGACACTTGTTAGTGATAATTGGCCAGTTTCCGGTGCTGCTTATTAGCCATTAAACGAACTAAGTGCTTGTGCATCGGGTAATAGAATCATTCGTGCAGTCACCTAAATTATCGTTTGTTGGTAGCGAAGGCATTAGCAATCACTTCTCCCCATACTGTGGAGGAGATCACTGCATGTAAATGCATTGGTCACCTCTACTAACAAGCAGTCAATTGTATGCTTCTTTGCCGACAATTGTGAGCTTCATCTGGCAGGGTAAAGAGGCCTTTAGTTATGAGGAAAAAAATAAAAGAATTGTATTTAGTCTTGAGAAGAAAAGTCTAAGGGGAGACATGACTAAATGAGTTTTCCAGTTGTTTGAAATTAAGACCTATCCTCAGTGGAGGTCCAACATAAGGCACTCCCACCTACCAATTTTGCGTAATGGGTGCAAACCCATTTTTTTTAATGGGGCCACCAAAGATGCAGACAGCACACCATGTGCTGTCCACATCCATTGTTCCATTCCGGGGCCTGGCCAAAAAGAGAGGGCAAGTAATATTCTTGTCCGAACAAGAATAGTCATTTCTATCATAGTGCCGGCCATGTGCGATCCGCAAAATGCAGAACGTACATGGACGGTGTCCGTGTTTTGCAGATCTGCAAAATACTACGGCCGACTAAATGAGCCGTTATGAAAATGTAATGTAATTCTGGTTTACCGACCCCCTTCCTTTCATTTGTATCCCCTCTCCCTCCCTTGGTGGAATTTGATGACTGTGTGTCTTTTTTCAACCATACTGTGTAACTGAGTAACTATAATTTCTAAGGGAGACAATTGTGTACATGCTTTGTGACTTGTGCAGAGGTCATTGAGCAGGGAGGGGGAGTAGATACACTGTGACATCACCTATTAAGAATGGTTTATATAGGTGTTACCTTTCTTTGTAATCTTGCCTGTGATAACATAAATATAGATGAATATTTGCGGATTTGCAAAACACTTCAGCCGTCTGAATGAGCCCTTATGGAAATGTATTTAATTCTGGTTTACGACTCCCCTTCCCTTCATCCACATCCCCTCTCCCTCCTTGGTGGAACCTGATGACCATATGTCTTTTATTTAACCATACTGTGTAACTGAGCAACTATAATTTCTATGGGATAGAGTTGTGGACATGCTTTTTGACCTGTGCAGAGGTCATTGAGCAGGGAGGGGGAGTAGATACTGTGACCATATTATTGTAATATTGCCTGTGATAACATAAATATAGATATATATATATATATATATATATATATATATATATATATATCATGAGACTTGATTAAAAAATATGTTCTGATAGATTCCCTTTAATTCTAAGAGCGGAATAGCCTGTTTGGTCTACACAGAGGTCGTATATTGGAGAGCAATCTTATTAGCTCTGTAGTCTTTCGGTTTCCATTAGCCATGTTTACTAAAGTGTAAAGCAATCTGCGATGTGTCCTGCTGTAATGTCCACCATGTATTTATAGTCTGCACAAAGACCTATAATAAAGCACTGCCTGTTTGCCTTTCGCCAGGAGGATGGGATGCAGATGGGAAAGGCCTCAATATCTGGGATACGTTCACTCATCAGGGAGGAGATCGAGTTTTTAAGAACCAGACCGGAGATGTAGCTTGTGGCAGCTACACACTGTGGGAAGAAGATTTGAAATGCATCAAACAGCTTGGATTGACTCATTACCGCTTCTCTCTTGCCTGGTCACGTCTGTTACCTGATGGGACGACAGGTTTTATCAACCAGAAAGGTAATTGTTTCTTACGGATACAAGGTTGAAGCTTTAATCAAGGTTATTGCTATTGTCTGGCATAATTAATTCTGGGTGTTCACCAGCATCAATCTATGTACGGGTGCAGGCGGAAGATCAAATAAATGGTCTATGGTATGTTTCCTGTCTGTTACTACCATGTCCTAATTACAATTATATGTCATGGATTGACTTGGCGGAGCTGCTACGTTGTCTGTGTGGTCACCATTTACATGTAGAAAATGGTATGACATTTGTACATTGTATGGATTTATAAATCCAGATCAATTATAAAAGACTTTTACATAGAAGAAGCGTTATAATACAAAGGAGTATTGCAGCATTGTGCATAATAATAATGAGCGTAGTGCTAGGACCACACGTACATACAATTCCCGGACCATAAATGATGAACTGATACACTGCTATAACAATGTAGCCTAAAGCAAGACATAGCAGTTTTTATAGCCCCCGCTAATTACTCACGAAGGGGGTACATCATAAAATAACCAGAAGAATAATAATGTGCACAAGAAGTCTCGATGGAGCACATTGTCATTCCGTGGAATTTCTAAGGGCACTTATATAACGCTACTATATTCCGCAGCACTTTATGCTAGTGAGGAGAACCAGGGAATTCATGGTGAATGTCCTATAGGTAAGGTGCCCAGCGATCAAACATTTGCCACCTAGACTGCTGTAATAAATGTTTTTTGTGGGAAACCCCTTAAAAAAGTAGATTGTCAATTGTATCTCTCGCACTTTTAGAAGATAGCAGTGTTGTTTTTTTTTTTTCAGATGAGACCTTTATGAACAGATTTAATTATCATTAACAAAGGCTGGTGGCACTCCCATTGAAGTCAACCAGTCACCATTATTTCCTCCTTAAAGAGGACCTGTCTCCTCTACTGACACGTCTGTTTTAGTAACTACTTGCATCCCCCTTGTAATCACAGTTCTGGAGCGTCTACTCTACTTTAATTTTGGAATCTGGTTGACAACCAAAATGGCTGCCATTACAGCTCCCACAGAGGATGCTACACAGCTTTTTCAGAATCCTGTATGGCACATATATCTAGCTATCCATTAATCATTCATTAATATCATATCTGCATAGTTAGTCAGAGTCTGAGATATGCTGCTCAGAAGAGCACTAAGACCTGCCTTCCTCTGCATATATTCAGTAACAAAGGGGGTTCACTGGATTTAAAGGGGGTGTCCCTCCAGATAGGTCATCAGTACCTAATAGTTGGGAGTCCAACACCCCCACAAATTAGCCGTTTGCAGCAGCCACTGGCACTTGAAACTATACTAGATGCAGAAGGTGTTGCCACTGTGTAGTGACTGTCCTCTGCTCTCATTCAGTTAATATATTAGTAGCTCACCCCACAGACTATGGGTACAACTGGATGCACAGACGATGTTCTCAGTACCTAAGGAGCAAAAATTGTAGACAACGTATATAATAAATGTCTCTCTAGGCATACAGTAATCTAGATGATGAGTAAAAATTAATTAAAAGACAAGTAGCCGCAAAGAACAACATGAAAATGATAAAATATGACAAATCCCATAAATGAATTGTATATAAAAACAGATCAATTCCGGACTAATCATTTGGGATTTTTTTTATATACAGTAGCTGTATGAGACCTTTTTTTGCATATCTAGCTGTAGTTTTTATTGGTACTGTTTTGAGGTACATATGACTAAAACATGCCTATACTTTCGAATAACTTTACAGAATAATCTGCCATGTGTATGTACATGAGGGATAACATCTGACCATTATATAACTTGTGTCTTGCATTTTTAGCACTTTTCCTTTTCAGCAGACTCATTTGTCCCTGAGCTGGTGGTTGGAGACTAAGGGTTATGATGTCTCCCATAGACCACACATGGAAACTGGAGATTCTACTCTTTACTCACTCAGAAGCACCATACAGGGCATTGTAGAGAAATACTAAACACAATTGATTGAATGAGAAGGTGTGTCCAAACCTTTGGTCTGTACTGTACATCAGATGAAATTACCATGTAATGACCATCTAATGTGTAATGTTTATGGGGCAACCTAAATGGCAGATGGCAGGGGTGATAAGAATCGGGTTGTTGGATTTCAACATGCCCAACCATTCCCAGGGATATAAGCCACGGCCAGAGGTGTGTGGCATTGGCTTTCTCCTCTCCCCTCTTTCAGAACACATGCAAGCTCAAGCCGAGCTGAGCAGTGTATGGGGGGTTGGGAGAGATGGCTGTTGGCTAAACACTTTTATTTCATGTGGATAGCCTTACTTTGCAGTCTCCTTAAGTTGCATACAATTACAGTGGGTGACTCTAGCACTAGAGACATTTAACAAAGTAGCTTATTGAAAAGAAACATTCTATGACACACCATGTCCTTCACTGAACGTCATTCAGCTCTTCAGTCATTGCACCTATCTGCAATGGTTGATGCCGAAATGAACAAGCTCAATAATTAGAAGGCAACATATTTTTGGAAGAGTAATGGAGGTGTGAATAGTCTTGGCATTAAGTTATGATTTTATAAGATGCTTCCCTCAGTCAGGGTGTTTGTGAGTATTGATATACAGGACTTGACTGGATCTGAAGAATGTAGAGTCATATAGAAGAACAGCAAACCATGGCCAACTCTGTTCACTGCATACTCTAAACTTATGCATGACCCAATAATGTCATACTGAGCCACCATGTATCACTCATAGGATAGAGTCAGTAGAGCCATTTATGAGACATGTTGAATAACACTCTTATCTGGTAAACTATATACAGTGGTCCCTCAAGATACAATATTAATTGGTTCCAGGACGATCACTGTATGTTGAAACCATTGTAAGTTCAGTAATCGGTTCCAAAGCCCCAAAATGTCATCCAAGATAAGAGAATAAGAAGATTTAAGAAAAAATCAGCAGATAAGACAAGTCCTTACATATAACAGTCAGGAATAGCTGCTAACTAGTAACTAATACAGATATGTTACCAGAGAAGTGACCTTGATTGGTTGGATCTGAATCTGAGGCATTTTATGTTGTTGGTTTCAACTTACGATGGGTCAGAAAAGACCATTGTTTGTTGAAAATATTGTATCCTGAGGACATTGTATCTTAAAGGATCATTGTACTTTTCTTTCTTACTAAAAATATAATTTCTGAAGATAGTGGTATGATTGTTATGCCAGGATGTTGCATAATGCATTAACATATTGGTATCATTTTGTCAGGGGTTGATTATTATAACAAGTTGATCAACAGTCTTCTTGCAATGAATGTAACTCCACTGGTGACGCTCTATCATTTTGACATGCCTCAAGCCATAGAGGACCAAGGAGGATGGAACTCTGAGAAGACGACAGAGGTCTTTGAGCTATATGCAAAGTTTTGCTTCTCTACCTTTGGCGACAGAGTTAAATTCTGGATTACTATTAATGAGCCAAGTATGGTTGCCAGGCTTGGCTATGAGCTGGGTATACTTGCCCCAGGAAAAAAGGAACCAGGCTTTGGTGTATATAAGTCAGCTCACAACATGATCAAAGCCCATGCCAAAGCATGGCATGCCTACACGACCATTTTCAAAGAAAAGCAAAAAGGATTTGTCTCCATTGCTCTGAACTCTGATTGGGCAGAGCCTTTGGATCCTAATTCTAGGGATGATCAAGAAGCACGTGAGAGATATTTAACGTTTGAGCTCGATTGGTTTGCAAAGCCTATCTTCGTTGATGGGGATTATCCTGCAGTGATGAAATTGGAGATTTCCAGAAAGAGTCAAGAGCAAGGATTCCTGACATCTAGACTTCCAGAATTCACAGATGAAGAAAAAAACATGATAAGAGGCACAGCTGATTTCTTCTGCCTAAACTATTATACCACTCGAAAAGTCAAACCTCTCGACGTAAAGCAAAGTGGACCAAGTTATAGCTCCGACATGGGAGCAGAAGGAATAAAGGATCCGGAATGGGTTGAATCTGGAGTGGAATGGCTTGCTGTTGTTCCTTGGGGCATACGTAGACTGTTGGCTTATATAAAGGTATGGATTTTCATCTACTGGTAATACGTAGAATGAAAGACAACACCAGTTGGACATAAGTATTGTACAATATTAGATCATTTCACTGAAGCGTCAGGTACTGGTATTGGGTAATATTATAATACTAATTAAAGGCATTGTCCCATGACTAATATAAAAAATGAAAATCAGACATCATATAGTACATGACAACCTCTTTCTAACAAAGCTAGAACCAGCCCTTTACCTCACATGGATCCAGAGATCTCCACATTCATTGCTCTGCTAGAATTATATCAAGCTGACAGCTCAAGTGGAGTGTCTTTTCTGCTGCAGCTCAGGGGGCGTGTCTCAGCTATCCCTATCACAGCTCAGGGGGCGTGTCTCAGCTCTGCCTATCACAACTCAGAAGGCAGTTAAAGGATGAAACTGAGCATGTGCGGCCTTTTCAGTGAGCAGGTCAAAGGAATAAGAATAAAAACAAACAGTAGGTGGTGCTATACAGATACATTTTATTGAATAAGTCAGTGGCTATACTAAATTTTTAATTATATGCAATTACAAAAATATTTAGAACCAGGTGCTGGTTTTAAAACTGTAGAATATTTTTCATGAGACAACCCCTTTAAGTATGTATGAACCATCCATCTAGAAGAAAGATGTAAGATGACATGGCTAGGTAAGATGTCTGGCCTTGTCAATCAATGGAACAGGGTGATTGGTAAAAGGTGCAGCATGGAGGTGCTCTGGTGCACCAAGGGGCTTAGGCCTATTCCTCAGTACACCAAAGACCTAATTTATGTATCATTAAACCTGATATATCTGTGCAACTGAGATACATAAATAAGGTATCCTTTTACTCATCAGGATGAACCCTACCACGCATTGTGCCTGGTTTAAAAGGGTTGATCCTGTTGATAGATGCTCTTTAAAGTCGCAAAATAAGTTAGATAGCTGTTGCTGATTCCCACGTACACAAGCAAGCTCAAATTGGCTGATAGGGCGAGGGGAGCAAGCCGCTGTCAGGCCCCCTGGTGGTGGCTTGTCTCTTGTGAGAACATAGGATACAAGTTGTGAGCCCATCTGCTATAACTTCCCTGTGACAAAACTGACCCTGTAAGAGATCATAACAAGAAGTGTTTTCATAGGATCACCCAGGACTGTAGCAAATTAAAACATTTTTTTCACATAAATAAAGTATTCTAGATGACTAAATATATTCCATTTTGTAATGCACTAGTCTAATCTTACATTAAAAGGGCTTTTTTTGTGACTGAAGTATTGATGACCTATCCTTAGTATACCTTATCAATATCAGATTGGTGGGGGGGCCAGCTACCGGCATTCCTGCTGGTCAGCTTTTTTCAGAAGCTCCAGCACTAGAAACAGGCACCAGAACTACAGAGTACTTTACGCTGTCCAGGCATGGCAATTGCATTGTAAACACAGATGTGTAGTTCAGGTTCCTGTTCCAGCTCAGAAGCTTCTAAAAACCGCTGCTCTGCAGAGGTGCCGAGATTTGGTCCCCTCTGATCTGATATTAATGATCCATCTTACATAGTTACATATTAAAATAGTTGTTAAGGTTTGAAAAAGACAAAAGTCCTTCAAGTCCAACCTGTAATCCCGCTATATCGATCCCTGGATCAATGTCCATCTTCCTTTTAAAAAGGGGTTGGGCTAAGAGAAAGGGTGAGTAGAACAAGATTTCTATACATTGTCATAAGCTTCAATTTTATGTTGAATGAAAAAGTCATCTAAACCCTTTTTGAAGCCATCTACTGTATTTGCTGTGACCAGTTCCCTCGGCTATTCCAGAGATTCACAGATCTTACGCCTCTTATGACTGAATCTTTTTTTTCTCCAGACATAGGGAATGGCCTCTTGTTTTTTGAGGGGGTTTAACACAGAATAGCTTCCCTCAATATATTTTGTATGGTCCGTTTATATATTTGTACAGGTTAATCATGTCCCCCCTTAGACGTCTTTTTTTTTAAGGCTAAACAAATTCAGTTAATTTAATCTTTGCTCATAACTAAGATCTTCCAGGCCCTTTATGAGTTTAGTGGCTCTCCTCTGTACCTTTTCTAACTCCAGGGCATCCTTTTTATGGACTGTTGCCCAGAACTGAACCGTGTATTCCAGGTGAGGCCGCACCAAAGCTTTGTATAGTGGCAATATTACATCCCTGTCCCACGAATCCATACCTCTTTTAATACAACACAAAATTCTGTTGGCCTTAGAGGCAGCTGACTGGCACTGCATGCTGCTATTTAGTCTATGATCTACTAATACACCCAGATCCTTCTCAACAAGTGACTCTCCCAGTGTTACTCCCCCTAGGACATATACTGCATGCAGATTATTCGCCCCCCAGGTGCATAACTTTACATTTGTCTATATTGAACCTCATTTGCCAAGTGTAGGCCCAAACAGTAAGTTTGTCCAAGTCAGCTTGTAACTTATTAACATCTTCCATAGACTGGACTGTATTACAAAGTTTGGCGTCATCTGCAAAAATAGAAACAGCACTATTAATCCCATCCTCTATGTCATTAATGAATAAGTTAAAGATGGACTATCTGTAAGTAAGGATACATTTACATATCCATAATGAAGATCCAGCAGGCTGTTCTGGCACAGAACAGCCTCCCCGATCTTGCAGGATCCAGCATTGCCAGATTCTCTACTTCACTGCCGCATCCCCATTGACTGTAATGAGGTCCAGCGGTGATCCACACAAAAACCTTTGCATGCAATGGTATAAAAATTATAAAACTTACAAATTGCTTTGAAAAATAGCCTTCTGGAGAGCTGGTCCTCTCAAAACAGAGCACCAATATACTTAGGACATAAGGCATTGAAAACCTGCCAGAGAAAAATTGTTTCTCAATCACTAGAGGTCTTCTCAAATGGATGGCGGCTTCACTGCACTACTGTAGCTACAAGACTACAATTAACATCAACTATAAACGCAACTACATGCCTGAATCCCTCACAAATACCATGACATAGATGTTATTGATGATAAAGACCATTAGCTATTCATGTTTCTCATGTATTTTCCCAGGACAAGTTTGGTGATCCAGATATCTACATCACCGAGAATGGATTTGCTCAGACTGACCCTCCAGTCCTGCAAGACACACACAGATGGGGATATTTTCAAGAAACTTTGGGAGAAGTTTTGAAAGGTGAGACTTGTTCATAAGTTTATTCTGTAATAGTAGGACTGTATAAATGCCTGAAGACTGAAGAAATGTTTCTATGATGTGGTGGATATCTACATGTCATAATGCTTTACTTATCACCCTGATTAACACCATCTGGACCAAGACAAATATGGCAGCAATGTCCATTTTTTTCCTCCCTTCTTCGAAGACCATAACTTTCTAAATTTTCCACCTACATTGATGTTTTTCACAGGAAGAGTTGTCATTTTTAAGAGCACCATTTTATTATATACAGTGGGGAAAAAAGTATTTAGTCAGCCACCAATTGTGCTCTCCCACTTAAAAAGATGAGAGAGGCCTGTAATTGACATCATAGGTAGACCTCAACTATGAGCGACAAAATGAGAAAACAGATCCAGAAAATCACATTGTCTGATTTTAAAGAATTTATTTGCAAATTATGGTGGAAAATAAGTATTTGGTCAATAACAAAAGTTCATCTCAATACTTTGTTACATATCCTTTGTTGGCAATGACAGAGGTCAAATGTTTTCTGTAAGTCTTCACAAGGTTGGCACACACTGTTGCTGGCATGTTGGCCCATTCATCCATGCAGATCCAAGCAGTGATGTTTTGGGGCTGTCGCTGGGCAACACAGACTTTCAACTAACTCCAAAGGTTTTCTATGGGGTTGAGATCTGTAGACTGGCTAGGCCACTCCAGGACCATGAAATGCTTCTTACGAAGCCACTCCTTCATTGCCCTGGTGGTTTGCTTGGGATCATTGTAATGCTGAAAGACCCAGTCACATTTCATCTTAAATGCCCTTGCTGATGGAAGGAGGTTTGCACTCAAAATCTCATGGCCCCATTCATTCTTTTATGTACACGGATCAGTCTTCCTGGTCCCTTTGCAGAGAAACAGCCCCAAATCATGATGTTGCGACCCCCATGCTTCACAGTAGGTATGGTGTTCTTTGGATGCAACTCAGCATTCACTCTCCTCCAAACACGACGAGTTGTGTTTCTACCAAACAGTTCTACTTTGGTTTCATCTGACCATATGACATTTTCCCAATACTCTTCTGGAACATCCAAATGCTCTCTAGCAAACTTCAGATGGGCCCGGATTTGTACTGACTTAAGCAGGGGGACACGTCTGGCACTGCAGGATCTGAGTCCCTGGCGGCGTAGTGTGTTACTGACGGTAGCCTTCGTTACGTTCGTCCCAGCTTTCTGCAGGTCATTCACTAGGTCCCCCCATGTGGTTCTGGGATTTTTGCTCACAGTTTTTGTGATCATTTTGACCCCACAGAGTGAAATCTTGCGCGGAGCCCCTGATCAAGGGAGATTATCAGTGATCTTGTATGTCTTCCATTTTCTAATTATTGCTCCCACAGTTGATTTCTTCACACCAAGCTGTTTGCCTATTGCAGATTCAGTCTTCCCAGCCTGGTGCAGGTCTACAATTTTGTTTCTGGTGTCCTTCAACAGCTCTTTCGTCTTCACCATAGTGGAGTTTGGATTGTGACTGTTTGAGGTTGTGGACAGGTGTCTTTTATACTGATAACAAGTTCCAACAGGTGCAGACAGGACAGAGGAGCCTCTTAGAGAAGAAGTTACAGGTCTGTGAGAGCTTGTTTGTAGGTGACCAAATACTTTTTTTTCCATCATAATTTGCAAATAAATTCTTTAAAAATCAGACAATGTGATTTTCTGTATTTGTTTTCTCATTTTGTCTCTCATAGTTGAGGTCTACCTATGATGTCAATTACAGGCCTCTCTCATCTTTTTAAGTGGGAGAACTTGCACAATTGGTGGCTGACTAAATACTTTTTTTCCCCACTGTATTGGGTGGAATGGATAACAATGCTATCCTACCATTGTTTTTTAGGTTTTTATTGTTCTGTTGATATAGCTGTATGAGGGCCTTTTTTTGCATAGCTGTAGTTTTTATTGGTACTGTTTTGGGGTACATATGACTAAAACATGCCTACACTTTCGAATAACTTTACAGAATAATCTGCCATGTGTATGGACATGAGGAATAACATGTACCATTATATAACTTGTGTCTTGCATTTTTAGCTCCTTTCCTTTTTAGCAGGCTCAGTTGTCCCTGAGCTGCTGGGTGGAGACTAGCGGTTATAATGTCTCCTATAGACTACACATGGAGACTGGAGATTCTGCTCTCTAATGCTCTTATTCACTCAGAAGCACCATGTAGGGCATTGTAGAGAAATACTAAACACAACTGATGTGAATAAAACACTTGGGGTGAGATATAACTTGCTATTCTCAGTATTATCTCCAGCGGTATCTGTGCATGTCTGTCTTTCGACTTCTCTCTCACTGCAGCTCACTCACAAGTCGGATGTCTTGTCCAGGGTCACGTGCATCATTACAGCCATACACCTGCCTCAGTGGTGATGTGTGGTTGACTTTGTGGTCACATACCACATGGGGGCATGTTACTGCCAAGGCCAGTAAATGGCTCATGCGGTGCAGGTGACTATGAACGAAACATCACACTTTTGGTCTTCCAGTGACCAGAAAGAGCAGGTACGAGAGCCTCAGTGCAGGACAGAGCAGCAAGGAATAGGTGGGTGCCTTTTTTTCCTTAAGGTAAACATTTTCAAGGCCATAACTAAAATTGGTCTTGGGGGTCAGACAACCTGTTAATATGAACCTTCCCTGTTTACTTCTTCCGTTCATGTGATAGACATGTTACAGAACGCAGCTCAATAACTGTAGATCTGTGATATAAAATATAAGACATTACAAGAATAACATAACAGTGTACCTATAATAGTATTAATAAAAAGAAATAATGTAACATACATACATATAATAAACACAGCAGGGTAACACACCATAAACTATACCACGCTCAATAACTGCACTGTACCTGTGTGGACATCGCATGATCAGGGAACCTATTTATGAACAGCATGAGAACCAACAGAACTTAATCTTATAAAGAGCTATGTTTTACACTGAAACGTTGCGACATTTCAGAGAAAACTTAGAGAGACATAGAGTTTTTACACCATTATTGTGGCATAAAAAAGTAGCAAATTATGGCGCATGGCATATGTGCACCATAATTTGCAACTGTTTAAGCTTCCCACCCCTTTTCTAAAGTTGTAAGAGAAGTGGTGGGGCCTCACGGGAGTTGGCAGTCTTAGTGTGGCCTGCCGGATTTACTATAACTTGTGCCAGAAATTGCTGTAAGTTTTAGCTGAAGTCTAGTCCAGCTCCTATACATCAATCTGCTCAGCTCCTCCTGCTCTATAACATGCTGCATTTTCATGGTGACCGGTTCCCTTTAAGTTTAGCTCAGTGGCTCCATGGGATATTGATCTAAGCCTGGTTATGTAGTTTATGCCTTATGCATAAAAGCACTTTTGTTAATCCCAAGATATCTTCTTCACCTTATATTGGCCTTTTTTATTGTAACAGAGAAGTACACTCTAATGTCACCATTAGGCACTTTAGCTATTACCTTGATGCACTGTATCTATATCAGGTCTTGTCATAGTGACTGACATAAAAGTGTAAAAATTGGTCTGATGGTGAAGATAAAAATATAAATGCCTGACAAAAGCTGAATGGATCCTGACAAAAAGTATGTTCCTCGGCGAACTCTATTGTGTTCCCATTTCTTGAAGTTTAAAATTGTTCCAATGACTCAAAAAATTATTTAAAAGTTGCTAAATAGATTTACCTAAAATTTTATATGTTACTTATTCTTATTCTGGGGTTAAGCATTAAAGGAGTTATTCAGCCCCTGTGTCCTGCCCAGTCCAACACCCATCATGAAGAAACACAGCAAGAAAAACTACTGTGCAGCAGCGTCACCAATGTCAGATCGGACGAGAGTGAGCGAGGCTGGCCAGCCCCTTTAAATGGGTTTTCAGAGAATTTAATACTGATAATCTGTCATTAGGATAGGTCATCAGTATATGATCGGTGGAGGTCCGACCGGTCAGCTGTTTGAGAAGGCATCAGCGCTCACTTCTATGGGGCTGAGCTCGATACCAAGCCCAGCTGCTATACAATGTACAGAGCTGGTAAGCTGCAAGAAGGCCACAGCACTCACAGGAACACCGGTACCTTCTCAAACAGCAGATCGGCAGGGGTCCCGGGTGTCAGACCCCCACCGATCAAATATTGATGACCTACCCTGAGGATATCAAAACCTCAGAAAAACCCTTTAACAGGAAAAAAAAGTAGACACATGGGGACAGTGACTATCTCTCCTGCTGCGGGCCACGTCGATGTCTACAGTCTGTGTATATGCAAAATATTCCAACAGGGTTTTCTGGGAGTCGAATATGCATGACCTATCCTAAGGGTCGGTCATCAATATCTGGCTAGAACAGACATATGAGTACCAACTATATCGATTCTAGTTGGACCCAATTGTTAATTTACGTGTTGACGCAATGTGGGGAGGTGAGTAGATTTTATGTTCTCAAGATTTCTTGAACTCTCTCATTAGGCAGTGTTTGATCCCTTACATAATGCTTTCGTTGCCTGTCAGTGTTAAATTGACAGGCAAAATGATTCTGCGTTGATTTTTCTGCAGAAAATCCACATTATGATACAGTACCAGCTTAGTAGATGAGATTTTCAAAATGTCATGTATATGGTGCAGAAATTTTCCATATGAAATTGACCTGCAGTGCAGATTTTGAAATTAGCATTATGACAATTGCTTGTGCGGATTTCACCCTGTGCAATCCAAATATCTGGACCAAATCTGCGACAGAATCCATGACAAAATCTGCAAGTAACACATCCAGATTTCTGGTGTGGATTTAATGAGGAAATGCACCAAAAGCTGCATAAAAATCTGCAAAAATGACACTTCCAATGTTTTATTGAGTCAGTTATGGAACTGCATATCTCATCATGTCCTGTCGGAAAAGTCTGAATATATACCCTGATGATTTTTCTGGATTAAAACATTACATTACTGTTATCATTCTGAAAGTGTGATATGTGTAATTATCTCCATTATGCCTCTGGAGCTGCCTCCTCATAGACTGGAGAGGGCAGTGTTCTTCCACGTCTCCAATACTATATCTAAATGATTAAAGCCGGCGTCTTTGAGATTCCTACAGAATTTGCCCAACTTCTAGATGCTAAGCATGTACACCTGTTCAAAAGTTGTTCTAGGAAAGGGAGATTAAGCCGATATGAAAAATGTCTTCACTTAAATAAAAAGCTTTTTCCCGAACTTTCCATTCATTAACATAGGCAATGTATATAAATGATGGTAATACATGCGGGATGAGAGCTCCTCTGCATGCAGCAAGGACAGCTTTGTTCTAAACGAAAGCACATCTCTCATGAAATCCTTTTACATCCTAGAGATGCGTGGAAGGTACAGCACAAACCTCTGCTGCAATCAGACACAAACACACGCCGTTCCTACTTTCAGGAACATGTAGCTGGCATCCGAAAAAAGAGACATTTGAAACCCATGTGCTGAGTCACAAGAAGCTTCAATGCTTGACGCCCCTGAGCTAAAATGTTATAAATTCAGAATTTGGGGAGGATTTAGCTAATTCTCTGGAGGGGCAAGAGACGCCAGGGCTGTTGTACTCCAGCTAAATTATCCCGAAAACTTCTTACAAAGTATTTGTGCACTTCCAAAGTTACTTCATGCTAGCAAGTACTATTCCAAACCAAATATACATCTGTAGACAGCTGTTTCGGGGTACTTGCCCATCATCAGTATGGAATAGGATTCTGGCTGGCTGAGTGCGATAAAAAATGTATGGGAATGGAGGTCCATCCTACAAATATTTAGACCTAAAGGATCCTTGGGTAGAGAGTATGCACCATTGCCTTAGAGACCTTGTGATACAGAGTTTTTTTTGCCTACTGTGTGGTTAGTGTGTGGTTGAGGGGAGGAGGTAGGAGTTGTAAGACTGACTTTTTTGTATTTTAGAAGACAAAAAAAGAGTTGATTGTAATAGAGGCTGTTCTTTACTTTATACCACCAGTCGGAACATTAAAGGGGTCTTCCAAGCAAACTAAAAATAAAAACTGGCTGGAAGATGCTAAAGTTATACTCACCTCCACCGATTCCCCCCGCCTCTGGTCTGGTCCCTGCTGCTCTGCACTTCCTGTCCGGCTTCGAGACAACAGGAAACACTAGGAAAGCCCCACTCAGCCAATCACTGTGACATTCTGTAAAAAACATCTATTGTCAGGGATTGTTCTCCATTGTTTCACATTTTTGGAAAAGCAGTTAGAAATATTTCTATGGAATCTCCCAGAAAACAGCAATGTGTCCCTACTAGTTATCACGTTGAGTAATATAATATTGATTTCATCTGTTTTTGAGCTATCATCATCCAAAGGTTCGTGCACATGAAGCCTATGGTCCGCCATATACAGCATCCCACAGAACATGCAACACCGATAAATAGCACTGCACCTATATATAGAAAATTTACCTTTATTAGTACATAATACAATGCATAAAAAAAACATTAAAATCTATGGTGGTCACTTACACATAAATTACATAGGAGGCCCACTAGAGTAAGGATCTAATGTACAAAGGTAAGTATAGACATGACTACTACCACAAATAGTGTACTCCATACTCTATAATGCTAGTGCTAGTCAGAAAAGCATGCAGACACATCCATACTCATCAATTATAAGTATTTAATACAGACCAGTGTAGCCTCAAGCCCCGACGCGTGTTTTGCTGTCGCTTCCTCAGGGGGTGAGGACATGGTATATCCACTCCACGTAGAATACCAAAACCTATGGGACTACGATATGGTCCCATAGACTTCTATAGGAGCTGTAATATGACCATAGGCATATGCCCTACTACCATTTTACCAGTCTTGTGTGACAACACATCATGGCATCCATTTCAGAGCCGACAGGAGTGGTCACCAAGCTATTCACAAACCCCGAATGGCTTATGCATCAGTTTTGTCGTGTTCTTTTTTTCTCTTTGCTGCTCTTCTGCCAGTAGTTGTAGCAGATCTATATTTCTAGCTTTATGTTAACGAACCAGGGAGCTCAGGATGAATTATAGGGATCTTCCAGTCTGAGGACTGTTTTAAACTGTGCTGCTGATGGTGGTGATTATCTTCAGTCAGTGGCTTTAATCTACCAATGCCATCTGGAGTAGCATTTAAAGCAGACCCATCAATTATGGAAGACATTCACTTAAAGCATTTTTCCCTAAAGCACTCAAATATATATATATATATATATACAGCATAAGAGGTGATGGAAAAGGGAAAGACAGATGCTTAACAAAACCCGAAATGTTTGACCATGATGCTACACAGAGTCCTGAGGCCATTCTCCCCCACACCTCTGACTCAGCCCCTCTGGGCTGAGCTTCATTACACATGCAGCCTGCCCCCCTCGCCATCTAGGGAACAGGTGTGAAAATATCTAAAATTTATATTTCCCAGTTGCCCTGGTGAAGATACAGGCCCCAGCCCTTCTTCACAATTCATATTTACCGTTCCAAGTCCTAGCATATCAAACGGGACACATCCAGGACACTCAGAAGGTGAGATCCTTCTTTTAGGAAGATGAAGGAGAGTTGATACGCCATGTCTGGTGTCCATGCGATGCCCCCATCATACCAGAGGTGATGAGCTGGATTCTGGAGACATCCGCCCCCTCCTGAACAAGTTATGAAGGACTACAAATTATTGTTCATTTTCTGCTTAGGAACTCCCCTGCTGACAAAAGGGGCCAGAGAGTCTACAGTCCCCTGTCCTGACGTGTGATTCGCAAATGGGCCCATCCTTGTTAGCATCTCTGTGCTAACTACCTCCCGGGGAGCAGTTTGGCTGTTTAACAGGAACGAGGCAGACAGCTCGACTCTGTCTATACAGCCTTAAATCCATTCATAAATCAATTACCTCCAACATGGCTGCTGGCTTTGTAATACAGATACAGAAACAAGGTACAAATACATAAATACACACTGTATATATGTAAATCACACCGGAATATGTTACACTAGGACATATAACCATAAAACACATAATATCACTGCAAACATTATAATAACTAAGGATAAGGTGGACCTTATTCTTGACACCGGCATAGCCAGAAATGGCCGGAGCACTGCCAGGCCCCATTGACCATAATGGGGCCTGGCAGGGGTCTGCCCCTTTTTCCAGCACTCGTGCCAGGATCTGGCTGGACAAAAAACGATGCTTGCACCGGTTTTTGTCCAGCAGAATCCAGGCACTGATGCCGGAAACAGGTCGGATTCCCACAGGGTCCTATTATAGTCAATTGGCTCCGGCGGGAAAAGGAAGTGTCCTCCTGTGCCAGATGCGGTGAATTCCAGCAGGCTGGTCATCTGACAGATTATTTTAAAGGGGTTCTCCCATGACTAATGTAAAAAATGAAAATCAGACATCATATAGTACATGACACCCTCTTTCTAACAAAGCTAGAACCAGCTTGTACCTCACATGGATCCAGAGATCTCCCCATTCATTGCTCTGCTAGATTTATATCAAGCTGACAGCTCAAGGGGAGTGTCTTTTCTGCTGCAGCTAATGGTGTGTTTTTCAGCTCTCCCTATCACAGCTTAGGAGGCGTATCCATGCTCTCCCTATCACAGCTCAGGGGGCGTGTCCATGCTCTCCCTATCACAGCTCAGGGGCGTGTCTCAGCTCTCCCTATCACAGCTCAGGAGGCGTGTCTCAGCTCTCCCTATCTCAGCTCAGGAGGCAGTTGAAGAATGAAACTGAGCATATGCGGCCATCTCAGCGACCAGGTCAAAGAAATAAGAAAAAAACAAACTGCAGGTGGCGCTATACAGATACATTTTATTTAATAACTCAGTGGCAATGGTACATTTTTAATTACATGCATTTACAAAAGTATTCAGATGCAAGTGCTGGTTTGAAAACTATGGAATATTTTTCGTGGGACAACCCCTTTAACATTATTGTGAAACAGACAGGTCAGGAGAGGTGGCAGATGCTTTCTAGTCATGGAAACCATGGAGAATGCGACCTATCCTTTGAAATGATTCTTGGAGCATATTGTTCAAGCCCTTGAGGATCTTTTCTAACCACATCATATCATAGACGCCCCAGCAGATGATTCTGACAGAGACCATATAGTGGCATTGTCACCCATTGGAGAAGTTTATGTTAGTGTAGTGCGCTACTCTATGCCATACAGTTTTTGTGGTATATGTACTGATATGCCAGACGGAGACCAAAGGAACGCTCTTTTGACTTCCTTTGGGCTAACGTAACTCTATGTCGGGAGTACACATAACCTGACACGGTAACTGCATTGTCACAGCCAGATAACGTCTTTTATTGAATGACATCTTCAGCACCTCCCGAATCCTCTAAATCACACAGTAATTATAGCCGGGGGTCTTGCAACATGTTCAAATGCTTTAAGTAATGTGTAGCTAGTGAGACACCTTAAGAATAGTGCGATATATCTTGCCTGTTCACTCCTGCTCTTTTCTTCTTAATATAGTCTTCAGGTATGAGTGAATGTTCTTGAAACTTAAGAAGAGCGGCGCTTATCGCATTTGTTCCAGTTTCCTTGGATCCACAGTCATTCCATTCTCTGTTATCTTAAAATTCCACTCAGTTTTAAGGAGAAGTTGAGCACACAAAGGTTGCTTTTTACTTTACTTTCACTGCTTCAGTGCTTCATAAATCATATTGGCATATCACGCTATTACATTTCTTTGCCTTTTTTCTCGGTTTCTTTGGATGGATTATAGAAGTTCTACTTGGATGTGTGTTTTTTTTCTACAGTATTTGGAGTAGTTGTGCTCTTATTTGTTGGATAAACATTTTTCTTGAGAAGATTTCACAGAACATTACATTAGCTACAAATATCATATAATTTGTTATACGACATGAACACCATTTTACAGCTAGAATTTATTTGCAAAAAAAGTTGCAAATGTGTGAACACTTATCTTGTACTGATTCTGAAGGCGGCCATACATTGTCCATAGCGGCAGACTATTGCTCATTTGGTGTACGACTATTTCTCCCGACACCCTCATAGATACAGATGTAGCCTCCATTGTTTTCACTGGCTTAATGCATTAACGCAACACAAAGTAACTCTGGCTACATCAGTACGCTCGTTTTGGTTGAGCGTGCATGTCATATCAATAGGAGAGGGGAATAACCCACTGCCAGACACCTTCCAGCAGTAAATCTCTCATGTTTTCCTCAATATCTGCCAAAATTTTTTAGTTTCATTGGAATCCGACTTGTTGGCAGTTTGATTCGGGCAAAGGTTGAGGACAAAGTGAGAGAAATTGAAAAGATTAGTAAAAAAAAGAGACTAAAGAGAAAAAATAGGAGTTCTAAGAGACCATGTCATACACAAATTTCCATGCCAATTGAAGTACTTTCAATTTGAGTAGAATCGATTTAGACCAGTTGACCAATTCAGCCAGATCGAATCCGAATCGAATTTTAAGCGATTTGTTCTTCTCTAGTGGGGACATACATACATATTAGATGATCGCCTGGTCCGGCCAAAATTGTCGGATTCAACCAGCATTCATCTAATTTGTACGGGCAGCTTTAGTTACATTGTATGACTAAAATCATACTGAAAGCTGAAATCACTATTCTGCAGGTTTCACAGCAGACATCTCCCCAAAATTCCTACTTGTTCAATGTCTGCAAAGAGCTTGTTCTGGCGATTTAGGCATGCTACAGCAATCAGATGTAGGAAAAAGTAACAATTTCACTCTATAATAGAAGCTTAGCTATGCTGTCTGACAACAAGCTTGATGACTGTTTCCTTCAGAAAAAAATGCCACTAAAATTACATGTGAAAGCACCCTTTTAAAGAAACTAAGAAATCTAAATAAAAGTAAAGTAAAATGTTACATTTAAAGGGGTTCTCCAGGAATTAAGAAAATGAAAATACTTAAATATTATTTTATAATAAATATATTCCCAAATACCTTTCATTAGTTATAATGGCTCATTTTGTCTGGGGAGCAATCATTAGGAAAAATAAAATGGCCGCTGTCCTATTAGTGCACACAAAACCTGTCCTAATCACACAGCAGGACAAGTTATTTCACAACACTGAGGTAAAGAGCTGCCTCATCCTCTCTCTCTGCTGTATTTACCAGGGGTTATGATCCTGAATACAGGTGAATCTTTGTGGGAATGGAGATGATGAGGAGACACGAGAGGAGGATGATTTGTGGCTAATGAGCAGCAGCATTCGTATTCAGTCGCCATTACCACAATCTGTCCTGCCCATCCTCTGTGTACTTCATGTCTCCTCATGAACTAAATTCCCCAGAGATTTAGCTAAAGTTCTTATCTGTCTTCAGGATCATAATCCCTGATAAGCAGAGCAGAGAGAAGGATGAAGCAGCTCTTTGTCTCAGTGTTGTGAAGTAACTTGTCCTACTGTGTGATTAGGACAGGTTCTGTGTGTACTAATAGGTAGGTGGCCATTTTGTTTCTCCTGATGATTGCTCACCAGACAAAATGAGCCATTATAACTAATGAAAGGTATTTGAGAATATATTTATTATAAAATAATATTCAAGTATTTTCATTTTCTTAATTCCCAGAGAACCCCTTTAATATAAAACTATAATGCTTGAATTATACTATACAAAGGGTATCATGAATACTCTTAGCTTTGCATTACTTACTCACCATATGCTATATACTAATATTCCTTTTGGAATTTTACAACTGGGAAAAATGTACTGATGTATGTAATAATAATCATTAACATATTGCATCTGTTTTCTTGGCAGCTATCAAACAAGATGAGGTGAAGGTTAGAGGTTATTTTGCTTGGTCCCTACTTGACAACTTTGAGTGGTTTTATGGCTACAGTGTTCGCTTTGGATTGTTCCATGTGGATTTTAACAAGCCGAATCTTCCACGAACACCGTACTTTTCTGCTATTGAGTATGCTAAAGTAGTAAAAGGAAATGCATTGATTAATAAGTAGAATTTGTGCCAAATTCCTCTTACTGTGATGTTTTTGTCTTTTTTGGAGATACTGGAGAACACATTACTACACTTGTGTCATCTGCAATGGAACAGTGTTTTTAACAGAAATACATACTTAATAAACGAAAATTTATGTGATTCTTCTTAAATGTAGTAAAAGTCATTTCTTTGGTAAGGACTGCTGTAAAATAGAGATGCCTTCAAACTCTCTGTGTTACCTTAAATTCTGAGATTCTGGAAAAAATGGACTTCACACAATTTAGGTACGTAAAGAGTTTACTGAAGTATGATATACACAAGATATACACAAAATATATATAGACAAAAGATAACATAACATACAGCTTTACACAAATGAGCGAGCTCCCCAACATGGCACCTGGCCGATACCCATATCATACAAAGAGAGGTGGTGGTAGCAAGACGCATCTTACTCTGATGATGTCCTCAGTGGAGCTAAGCTCTTTCTTACATACTTACATACTCTTTCTACTAATTGATTTCTAGCCTCCTGGCCCCAGCCATAAGCATGCACAGTTACTTCAGACTTCATGGACGCGGCAGTCAGATACCAGGTACCACTAACTAACTACATTACAAGGAATAACAGGAAAGAACCACTAAAATACCTTGCTATACACTCCTTAATATGTCTTTTAACTCTTTAGATCTGTTTGGGATAGACACAAGTCCACCAGGAAATCGGTGACAACAGAGGAACCTATTACCTCGCTGAGACCGGTGTTGTCACCCAGAAAGTGGTGAAAGTGGCAATACACATTAAATGAACGTTGAACAAACCTACTGATTTCTAAGGGACACTCTGACCTCCAACTGGTTTCCAACAGCAGATACTGGGGGAAATAAGGTTTGGGCAAGTCAGATTTCAGCATGCCTGATACTTTTGATCTCAAAGAAGATAAGCTACTGCCAGAGGTGTCTGGCAGTAGTTTACTCCCCCCTCTCTATTGCGAACACATGCATGTCTGCTGAGCCCAACGTTCACGTGTATGGGAGGAGGGCTGCCAGAAATAGCTGCTCGCAAAGCAAGTGTACAGCCATGAGCTATCTAAGGTGTAGGATCACTTTTAGACTCCTCAACTTATCTCCTCATCTACTGGAGGTGAAAACTTAGTCAGGACTCTACCTTCTAAAGAAACAACTTTTAGCAAATGAGGCAATGGAAAAATGGCCCAAGGGTCATTGAAAAGGGTTTAGGTAGAAACCCTTTTGTCCTGTGTGGGAGGCCTGGTTTGATCTTTGCTATGGGGCCCTTATTTCTCTATGTAAGTCACTGCCTTTTACCCATAGACTAAGCATATTGATGTCTACAGGTGAACCACAAAAAACAGCCCCATGTTTCTCTTGCATGGGTTGTACAGGATAATGCTTATTAGGTATCATTCATCAAAAACAGTCTTTGTTGCACATAACAAGCTATCAGAGAATAACAAAAGTATGAGGATTAGGGTTATCTTATTTTCCATGCCAGTGGAGTGGTACTGTTTGTGGAGGACAGTAATGTATGTGTGCCAACATGCTATGTTTGATTCAATGAAGTCTTTTGATAATAGAAGCCTACAGTGGTGCTTGAGTTTTTGAACCCTTCAGAATTTTCTATTTTTCTGCATAATTTTGACCTAAAACTACATCAGATTTTCACACAAGTCCTAAAATTAGATTAGTATAACCAAATCCAACAAATAAAGTAAAAAATTAATTATTATACTTGGTCATTTATTTGTTGAAAAGAAAAGGTCCAACATCACATCTGTGAGTGGCCAAAGTATGATCATTTGCTTTCAGTATCTGGTGTAACCCTCTTGTGCAGCAATAACTGCAACTAAACGTTTCTGTTTATTAGTACTGCACATGCTTGGAGGAATTTTAGCCCATTCCTCCATACAAAACAGCTTCAGCTTTGTCATGTTGGTGGGTTTCCATGAACATGTGCATGTACACATAGGAGGATCATTTGCAGAAATGCAGAACTGTTTTGCTGGTCAACTTTTGGACCTTCTCATTCCAGTAAAATGCAGTATACATGATTTGGTTGAGGGTATCTCACGATGCGTTGCTGTGGTCATGATGTTGCAGACCTCCAGGAGAAGATTATTAGAAGCCTGAAGAAATCAATGTGAAAATTATCCCAGCAGGAAGACATGAGCAGAACATTTTGACATATGCTGCAATGGATCCAATATCCTTTGATGAAAGTGTGAACACAGCTATCTTCATGGACATTTGTAAGCAAAGATATGTTGATCACGAGTGTATTGTATCTTTTAACACATATGACGCTCATGTTCGTGTGACAAATTCGAGTGGGAATCAAAGAACCTACAGGTAACAAAAGGTTATGGCTTCCAAGGTCACCAAACTTTTGTCTTTGGGGCACAACTGAAGGGTATGGTTTATGAAACGGATCCCCAGACAGTGGCCAAACTGAAACATCAAGTTGAAATTCATGTTCAAAATTTGGGTGGTGTTGCTGAAAGGGTTCCTGATATGATAAGATGGACACAACTTTGCATAGCCACTGGCGGAAACCACTGCCAGCATCTCCTGTAACAGGTAAGTAAGCAATTCCTGTATTATCTTGTACTAACCACACAAGGGAAACATGGTTCTGCTTTCAATAGTCCACCTTGCATAGTTGCCTGACCCAGGAAGAAGTAGAGCTGCGTCTTAAAAAGATTAAAATAGACAGGACCGGATGGCATACCCCCGTATCCTAAGAGAATTAAGTAATGTCATCGCCAGACCCTTATTTCTGATATTTAAGGACTCTATACTGACAGGGAGTGTTTCACAGGATTGGCGCATAGCAAATGTGGTGCCAATATTCAAAAAGGGTCCAAAAACAGAGCCCGGGAAATATAGGCCGGTAAGTTTAACATCAGTCGTGGGTAAACTGTTTGAGGGTTTTCTAAGAGATGCTATCTTGGAGTACCTCAATGAAAATAAGCAAATTACTCCATATCAGCATGGCTTCATGAGGGAATGTCAAACCAATTTAATCAGTTTCTATGAGGAGGTAAGTTCTAGACTGGACCGCAGCAAATCAATGGATGTCGTATATCTGGACTTCTCCAAAGCATTTGACACTGTACCACATAAAAAGGTTAGTATATAAAATGAGAATGCTTGCCTGGGAGAAAATGTCTGTATGTGGGTAAGTAACTGGCTCAGTGATAGAAAACAAAGGGTGGTTATTAATGGTACATACTCAGATTGGGTCACTGTCACTAGTGGGGTACCACAGGGGTCAGTATTGGGCCCTATTCTCTTCAATATATTTATTAATGATCTTGTAGAAGGCTTGCACAGTAAAATATCAATTTTTGCAGATGACACTAAACTGTGTAAAGTAATTAACACAGAAGAGGACAGTACACTTCTACAGATGGATCTGGATAGACTGGAGGCTTGGGCAGAGAAGTGGCAGATGAGGTTTAACACTGACAAATGTAAGGTTATGTATATGGGAAGGAATAATGCAAGTCACCAGTACATACTAAATGGTAAAATATTGGGTAACTCTGACATGGAAAAGGACCTAGGAATTTTAGTGAACAGCAAACTAAGCTGCAGAAACCAGTGTCAGACAGCTGCTGCCAAGGCCAATAAGATAATGGGTTGCATCAAAAGAGGCATAGATGCCCGTGATGAAAACATAGTCCTGCCACTTTACAAATCACTAGTCAGACCACACATGGAGTACTGTGTACAGTTCTGGGCTCCTGTGAACAAGGCAGACATAGCAGAGCTGGAGAGGGTTCAGAGGAGGGCAACTAAAGTCATAACTGGAATGGGTGGGCTACAGTACCCAGAAAGATTATCAAAATTAGGGTTATTCACTTTAGAAAAAAGACGACTGAGGGGAGATCTAATAACTATGTATAAATATATCAGGGGTCAGTACAGAGATCTCTCCCATCATCTATTTATCCCCAGGACTGTGACTGTGACGAGGGGACATCCTCTGCGTCTGGAGGAAAGAAGGTTTGTACATAAACATAGAAGAGGATTCTTTACGGTAAGAGCAGTGAGACTATGGAACTCTCTGCCTGAGGAGGTGGTGATAGTAAGTTCACTAAAAGAGTTCAAGAGGGGCCTGGATGTATTTCTGGAAGGTAATAATATTAAAGGTTATAGTTACTAGAGAGGGGTCGTTGATCCAGGGAGTAATTCTGATTGCCTGATTGGAGTCGGGAAGGAATTTTTTTCCCTAAAGTGGGGAAAATTGGCTTCTACCTCACAGGGTTTTTTTGCCTTCCTCTGGATCAACTTATAGGAAAACAGGTCGAACTGGATGGACAGATGTCTTTTTTCGGCCTTATAAACTATGTTACTATGTTACTATTGTCTAGTTGCCTGTGTACACACGTCTTATGATGATGGTTTGTAAATTTGTAAAGTCATTTTAATTAAAGAAATTGTCTCATAAATTCAACCCTTGTCCATATACCCTATTAGTGCATATAGAAGGGGGTCCCACGCTTATGACCTCCCTCTATGAGCCAGAGGGAGCCTCTAAATATGGCTCTGCTCTGCCTGAGCTGCACTGCCTATTACATAGGCTATTCAAGCTGATATTCAACACAGCAGTAATGAAATAGACTCCCTTGGTAATTATTAGAGATGAGCGAGTAGTGAAATATTCGAAAGTTCGAAATTCGATTCGAATAGACCGCGAAATTCGACTATTCGACCGAATATCGAATCCCATTAAAGTCTATGGGAAAAAAATGCTCGCCACTTGGAAATCTCAATTCGACCACTTGGAGGTCACCAAGTCCACCCTGGAACCTCAGAAAAGGATGCCAACACTGCTGGAATGCAACTGGGACAGCAGGGGAAGCATGTCTGGGTGCATATAACGCGCCCAAGTCGCACTATTACGCCACTATCACAGCCTCTCAACAATACACTCCAAACACAATCTAATCTCTCTGTAAAGTGAGACCATACAAGGAAACCTTCTTTCCTCTACATTGCCATGGACCCCAAGCCAAACTAGACAAAAAAGAAGATGAAATTCTGCACCCCTTAAAATCACGTTGCCTATAACAACCACAGATGGCATAGGCAAGGGGGAAAGCAAATAGACCCCACCCCTAATTGTCATTGTGTGTGTGTGTGAAATGTGGTCAGACATGTCTTCTTTAAAATGTAAAAACAACTCAAACACATGCAGAAGCCTTAAAATGCCCAAATTGTTGGCGCTAGAGATATCAGTGACCCGGACCTGGCCCAGTGTCATGTCTAGCAGGTAAAGCAGTGGGAATGTGGAGGGATGCGTAGGACCGCAAAAGGCAGGAAGAGGCCGTGGGCTGGCCAGAGGCTCATGGAAAATTTTGTGGAGGCCCAAGAGGTGGAGGACCTCTTTAAAATTATGTGGAGGCCCAAGGAGGTGCAGACCTCTTAAACATTTGTGGAGGCCCCAAAGAAAAGGAGGTGAGACCTCTTAAAGATTTTGTGGAGGCCCAAAAGGTGAGACCTCTTTAAATTATGTTGGATGGCCCAAGAGGTGAGACCTCTTAAAGATTTTTGTGGGGCCAAGAGGTTGAACTCTTAAAGATTTTGTGGAGGCCCAAGAGGTGAGACTCCTTTAAAAATTATGTGAGGCCCAAGAGGTGAGACCTCTAAAGATTTTGTGCAGGCCCAAGAGGTGAGGACCTCTTAAAGATTTTGTGGAGGCCAAGAGGTGAGACCTTTAAAGATTTTGTGAGGCCCAAGAGGTGAGACCTCT